>JAOTRA010000029.1:8077163-8118669 GCA_026260255.1 Pseudolaguvia tuberculata | reverse complement strand
ATAGAGAGAGAGAGAGAGAGAGAGAGAGAGAGAGAGAGAGAGAGAGAGATACATAGATAGATACATAGATAGATACATAGATAGATAGATAATATATTTATTTTGAAAATAAATTTGAAGAATAATGTTGTTGGTTTTCACTAGCCCTTCCTTTGGTGAATATCTACGAAACCCTGGGGGCAGTTGGAGCCACCACTACTAAGATGTATTCTGACAGAGCTAAACTGAGAGCAGAAATTGAGGGACCTGGGAGTTTTACCATCTTTGCGCCAAGTAATGAAGCCTGGTCTTCCCTTCCTGTTGTGAGTACATTACACATTCTACAGTCTACAGTTCTATGGTCTAAACAAATAAGGCTTGGTCTAACCACACATTTCACATTACATGATTCAGAGAATGCGATGGTTTAGTGGTAAGCTTCATATCCCAGCAGGGTTCTTTCTGTGTGAAGTTTGTATGTTCCCTTTGTTTGCGTGGGTTTACTCTTGTTGCTCCGGTTTCCACCCACAGTCCAAAATCTTTTTAGGTTGATTGCTGATTCTATAGAGGTTGTGCGTGGTTGTTTGTCTGTTTTTGGCCCTGCGATGGACTGGCAAATGTTCAGGTTGTATCCTTAAATTTCACCATATGACAGCTGGGATAGGTGGCTGGATGGGTGGATGGATGGACGGATGGATGGATATTCTGATTATGCATTTATTGTCTTTGGAAGCACTTAAAATGATTATTATTTTTTAGGAAATTCTGGATGCCTTGGTGAGCAATGTTAACATTGAGCTTCTCAATGCATTGCACTACCACATGATTAACAAACGTTTGACTTCAGATGACCTCAAGCATGAGTCATCTTTCTCTTCAATGTACCAGGATTTTGATGTTCATATCCATCACTATTCCAATGGTGTAAGTCATTTCTGATTTGACAGTTACAGCTAAACAAAAGAAAACTACTGCGTTCATGTTTACAGTAGGACCTTCAACACTATGCTGTTTATTTTATCTCATGTTTACCTTCTTCCTTCACGGAGCATTGTGTGGTCAGTCACTGTCAAGCTACTAAGCCTTGAACTATTTTCCACTGGTGTTTGATCATGAACATTTTACAAAAACTTTAAATACTTTAAACTTTATTATAGATTACAATTCACTCAAAATCTCTAGTTTTAATAAATAGCAAAATTCCCAATTTACAGATATTACTGAATTTTTGTTATAGCATATACTATATACTGATATACTAATGCTATTACAAACGTTATCTTTAGATTGTGACTGTAAATTGTGCAAGGCTGGTGAAGACAGACCAACATGCTACAAATGGAATAGTGCATGTTGTTGACAGAGTTATCACAGCCATCAGCAACAATATCCAGACTTTCCTTGACACAGAGGATGAGCTGACAACACTACAAGTATGCCAATGTTTAGTTTCACTCGATTTCTCACCATGTTTTCATTAGAAATGTTGATAAATTTTCATTGTTTATTGTATAGATCACAGATATTTTGAGATTTGAGAAAGAAAATACCAAATGTATCATTATTTTATTTCCAGCATTCACATAATATCCTTTATTTCAGAGAGTTATTGACGATGCTGGTCTTACCTCAGTTTTGGAAGGTCCAGGTTCCTATACTGTATTTGCTCCAACTAATGAGGCGTTTGAGAAGATTCCTTCAGAAACACTCAACAGAATTATGAGTGATCCGGTTGCTCTCAAAGGTAAGATTTATATTCATTTATTCCTTTTAATACAATTATTTTTATCTGAAATATCCAGTGTAAAAATATCTTAGTTTAATAACTGAAGATTATATGTATTTGTATGTATTTATTTATATGTACATATTTGCAGAGATAACATTTACCAATGTTACAAAATGTTATAAAAATCATCCTAAATCAATCTATATGATTCTTTAAACTTAAAGGTGGCTGGTAAAGGTAAAATTAATATAAGTGATAGGTGACCATAACCAACATTTAATGATATATTTTAATAAATTGATTTGATCACTTTCTAATTAATGGGACTGTTTGAGGCAGAACCATATAAGAATTATTAGTAGTATTAAGAACAAATATTACAACTTTAAGTTAAGCCTTCAAGATTTAAATTGATGTTCATAAATATTTTTTTTTATTTCCCAGATTTGCTGAATTACCACATCCTGAAGAACATGCAATGCTCTGAGTCAATTGTCTCAGGAACTCCTTTGGAGACGCTCCAGGGCACAATGCTGGAGGTGGGCTGTGATGGAGACCAGATGACCCTTGATGGCAAAGCTATTGTTACAAGCAAAGACAAGCTGGGTACCAACGGAGTCGTCCATTACATTAATGAGCTTCTCATCCCTGACTCAGGTAAAACACAGCTAATTAAAGTTTTTCCTGTTATCAACTGTCCTGGTATAATAACAGAACATGTTTGCCTTTGTATTATAGTTAAGACATTGAAAGAACTTGCTGAAGGTGATCCCCAAGTTTCCACAGCTGCTAAGCTTTTCAAAGATGCTGGTCTAAATCCTCAGCTTTCAGGCACCGAAGCATTTACACTGATAGCACCACAGAACGATGCTGTAAAAGGTTGATTTACAGGCAATTTTATTATTAATTCATCCTTTGATATTTTCTAAATAATTATATTTAATAATTATCACAAACAGGTACTTTTACTATCACACCTGAGACGAGAAAACTCATGAGAAACCATATTCTAAAGGGAAAACATTCCTCCAAGAGTCTGTACCATGGGCAGGAACTGGAAACGCTTGATGGAACGAAACTTCGAGTGTTTGTGTATAGAAATGTAAGTTATCTTCGTACTGAAATTCCAAGAAGACAAAAACTACCTTATGATGATCCTTATGATATGGGAAATCCTTTCTTTTTTTCCCTACTGACATGAAGTCAGGTTTGTCATTTGTCTTTTGCTATACATAAGCATGACATGATAACATTTTTGAGGGATTGTTTTGCCTTTGTGGGTTTTTTGTAGAATATCTCATTATTTGAAGCATTGTTATCATTATGACTAGGCTACAAACCACAGCTCACTTTAAGCCTAAGGATCAAATGAAATACATAATTATCACATTCCCTTCAACTCTTTCATTTTCTCATATGTTCTTGGTAATGGTGGTGAAGTTCAGTCATTAAAAGTCTCACATTTCTTGTGCGAAATGGAGTTTGCAAATCACCGGAAACCTCTCCTTTGGATCACCCTAACGTTTTCCACAGCTGACTTGCACATTGTCAGTCATCCAAGAAACACAAAATTAGCATCCCTTATGGGTAAAGCAAACCACCATGAATTCTCTATTTCTCTTTACTTGGCAGAACCTCTGCATCGAGAACGCCTGTATTGCTGCCCATGACAAAAATGGTCGTCACGGCACTATGTTCATCGTGGATAAGGTTCTTGCCCCTCCTATGGGCACCGTTATGGATGTTCTAAAAGCAGACAGTCGGTTTAGGTAAGAAGACTACAATGACAAAAATTTTAATCATCCCAGACTGTGACTCAATAGAAAAACACAGAGCCTGTTAATTCAATGGATATGTGTGTGGCTTGTTTGTGTTTTCAGAAGTCATCTTTAAAGCTTAAAACCTCCATAAATTCTCAAGCAGAAAAAATAACTTGGAAAGGGATGTAATGGTATTACCAGATTGGTAGGATTAAAGAGTATATACAGCTGCTTCCCCTTCCACATGCAGAACAGCACATCCAAAATAATTCATTTTATGACAGTATTAAAGAAAATATCTATTCAGATTTAACATTCCTTTTAGGAAAGAAAATCTAAAATCTTTAATAAAGCCCAACATGCGGTGATTTTCATTCTCTCAACCGGCTTATTCCTTAAGCCTATATTATTGTATGAATAATATGGTTTATTATTATAAAATCTCAGAACAAGGAGGTTCCATGTTCGATTCCCGGTCTGAGGAGCTTTCTGTGCGGAGTTTGCATGTTCTCCCCACAGTTGCATGAGTTTCCTCTCCGGTTTCCTCCCACAATCCAAAAACATGTATATTCTTGTTAAATGTAAAGTTCCCACAGGATTGAATGTGTGAGAGTCATTGCTTGTCTATGTTTGGCCCTGCGATGGACTGTTAGCCTGACCAGAGTGTACCCCTGCCTCTTGTCCTATGTGCAATGGAGTAATGAAATAAGCAAGTAGGTAGACGAATGAATGAATGATCTAAAATATAAGAAAGTTAGTATTTGAAACCTGCGGTTGTTCTTAAACACTTTTTTTTTTCAAAATGTCATTATATGAATACAATATTACATACATATTTACACAAACAAACTCTCAAGTTACTATTACCATCATTGACCATCAATCTACAGTCACATTTCAACCCCCTCAGATCATCTGTAAACCATCGACTAGGGCTGAAATAACTACCGGAAATAACATTATTGACAAATTATAAAACATTGTCATCAAGGTTGTTGGTTTTGGTTGAATTGTCATCGATGGGCAATCAATCAACATCAGAATCACCAATCAACCTAATGTTTATGTTTTTGCACTGTAGGAGGAAACCAGAGAACTGATCTTCTTCATTCAGTCATTCATTCATTCATTTATTGCCTAATTCTGGATCACAGTGGTCTGTTGGTGCCTATCCCAGCTCACATAGGGTGAGAGGCAGGAGTACACCCTGGACGGGTCGCCAGTCCATCACAGGGCCACACACAGATGAACAACCACTCACACACGCTCACTCCTATAGACAATTTAGAATCACCAAATCAACCAAATGTACATGTTTTTAGACTGTGGAGGAAATCATAGAGAAACCAGGACCTTGTGAGGTGACCATGCCGCTCTTCTTATTATCAGTAAATGAAAAAAAAAATCGATATAGGTATTAATAAATAAAATAGTAGTAATATAATTATTTAACATTTTCAGTTTAAAGTGACCCCTAATTGTAATTATTTATTAGAATATATTTGTATTTATGTATTACTTAATACCTTAATTAAATGTAAAAGATGAAGTTTGAAATGAAAATTTTAAGTTAAAGTTATTTAGGTGTTTATATAATAATCATAATTGAATATGTTATTGTACTGCATAGGAAATAATTGTTTATTCGACTATTACAATAGGGCAGTGCGGTGGTGTAGTAGCACGGTCGCCTCACAACAAGAAGGGTTCGATTCCCGGACCGGAGGTCTTTCTGTGCAGAGTTTGCATGTTCTCCCTGCGGTTGTGTGGGTTTCCTCTTTCTACAAGTACAAGTGACCCTGAAATATGGAATTAAGAAAATGAATGAATGAGTAAGAAAATGAATAAATTGAATGTGTGATTGATTGAATGAAAGACAAAGACTGTTACAATAATTGTTTGTTCCAGCACCACATTATACTGCTAAACATTTACTTATTCCTTTGTCCTGTCATATGGAGGCTTCAAATATGATTGGAGTATGATGGCTTGAGGAGACTTGCCTTTTTGGGCATAATAGCATTGGTGAAGACAGGCACTGATCATGAGAGAGACTGTCTGGGTTGCACCTGATTCATTTTAAACCAAAACTTAATTGAGTGGGGTAAAAGTCAGGTTAAAAGTGGCTGGAATTCTTGAACTCGATCCCTGGACAAAAGGTATTGTTGTTCCAGACAAGGATAAAGGCTATGATGAGATCTAGCTCGTTTTCTGCTAAAATGCCAGCTTGAACATTTGCTTCAATTTTATAACAACTATTTTATAACAACTATTGATATGGATTTAGTTGAGGTTGGATTCTTATTGTTCATTACTTATGTTACTACCTCACAGCACGTTGGTTGGCAACATACAGAGAGCAGGGATGACCGAGTTGCTGAACAAGAAAGGAACCTACACCGTCTTTTCCCCAACCAATGATGCTTTCCGTGCTATGCCCACAGTTGATCTTAACAAAATTACAAGTACTTATTTTCCTTTTTATAAACGACTATTAAAATCATTTGCAAAAAACTGTTCCACATGCCTGTTTTTCTTTCTATTTAGGAGACCCCAGAGAACTTTCTAATCTTCTGAAGTACCACATAGGTGAGGAGTTTGTTATTAGTGGCGGAGTGACCTCTCATACCAGAATGAAGCCCATGTCAGGAGAAAAGCTTGAGCTTGCTATAGTAAGGACACACAACAGCTCTTAAAATTTGGGTTTTTGTAGTTAGCTTGGTTGCAACTTGTTTTAACTGTTATAAGTGATTTTTGCTGATAGCTTTCTTATTAAAGAAATGTTTTAAGAAATGGTTCTTAATTTATATATTTCTAGAGAAACTCCACTATGTACGTCAATAGGTTGCAGGTGGTTGATTCTGACATGATGGCAACTAATGGAGTAGTACATGCCATTAATTCAATCATAAAGCCGCTTCGTAAGATTCAGATTTTTTTTATATATTTACAAACTCATTTATATTTTAGCCACATTTCAGTCAGTTAAACAAAAAAAAATTTTTTTTAGCTCCTAAAACTGTAAGTGACCAGCCAGAAGAGTCTAGAGCAAAACGTACCTCTGCAGTGAGGGTAAGTTACATTCGACTATAAGAATTAACATACAATGGTATGTAAAATTAATTTACTATATATATATATATAATAACTGATTTTTTCCATACAGGTTGGAACACGAATTCTTAAAAAGGGTAAATATAATGATCTAAATATCATGTAAATTATTTATTTTGTTTCTCATTCTAAATATTTGCCCATGTTTTTCAATTCCAGATGATCTTTTTCAAAGGGTTGTGAATAGTCGATCCAGCAAAACAATGACCCGAGTCCAGTAAACTCAGTGGTTTTGTAAAAAACTGGAGTTAAAGCCAAGCTTCATTGTGCTTTGACGGCTAACATGCACACATGCATTACCATTGTGTAAACGGTGAAGTGGTCATTAACTGATTTACAGCAAACACAACTTTAACAAACAACGGGAAAATTATGCATTAGAAGTGGTACCATTTTAGTATTATTTGTGAATACCAAAGACAATGTCGTTTCATTAGTTATAGGTTTGTCTCATTCACTTGTATCTCAGTTTATGTCTGATTTTAATGTTTGATTTTGAATTTGGGAGGTTTGGATTGTTTTTGTATACATGTAGCATGTTTGCATGGTTTATGTTGAAAAAAAAAATTATATTCCAGCACAAGCAGTTCAGGTTATGTATAATTTTCTTTATGGTGCGGAATCTGTGTTCTTGTTCAAAACAGACACAGCTCAAGTTTAACTTACTGTGCATGTGTATTTTGGCAAAAGTGTCTGTGTACCTTCACAGCAGAATACTCGGCCAAGATCTTATAGACAAAAACCCTTAATTATCTGAATACAGCCAGAGTAAAAGGTAGGTTGTTTTCATTAAAATGGTTTCTTTATATATTTTGATCAACAGCTCAATGATATCACTGTCGTAACCTTTTTGTCTGCTCGATCTTGGTACTCTGATATGTCTTATGTGTGGCGTTGAAGACATCTGCCAAATTGTGCCTAGTACTGTAGAAATATCGTGTGGAACCTAGGAACAATATTTAAACTTTACAATAAATGGTCATTTTTCATCAAAAAATTTCTTTGGATGCCTACCTCCTTTTTTTGTTTTACTGAAAATGTTTTCTAAAAATCATAAATTATAACCCAGAATATAGATGGATTAAGCAGAAGTACTCGGATATCAAACCACCATAAAAGCATTGTTCATTACAGACACTATGTCATGGAAAAATCGTGCGCCCAGAGGTTGCTTACGAACAAACGAACAAAAGGTAATTAAAACAGGTTAACAGGATGCAGACACCCGGCCTTCAAAGTAACATTAAGGAACGTTCGTGGCATTTTGAACCAGTTTTATATCTTTTATCTCCATCGTTCTGGAATTTAGTGTTCCACAGTAGCCTAAGGGATGGTATGTCTAATGGATTCGAAGAGGAAAACATGTGTGCACGGTAGCTCTCTCTCTCTCAGCTGGCAGCCTTTCTATGGCTCTGAATGAAGCATTTCAGCAGGCTTTCAGTTTCAGAGCCAGACAACGGCTGGCTGTTGGATTTTGAGGAGAGCAGGCACACTTACTGAAAGGTCACTGTTAAGAGAAGAGCATGTGGAAAGAGTCTTTTGTGCAGTCTGAATGCTCTTATCTTAAGGAGTGCTTATATTGAGTGCTACTAATATCCATTATATTCTATTTAAAGGCATTTAAAAGAATTTGTTTTGCTCAAGGATGAGGTTTTTTGCTATAGGCTGTAGTGCCAGCGAAATGCCTTATGTCGTCTCTAAAATCAACATTGGTCCCTTTCTGAAACATCAATAATAATAATAATAATAATAATAATAATAATAATAATAATAATAACGAGTCCTAGGTGAATGGGTAAATGTATCTATATTATATCTTTAAAATGTATTTATAATGTATCTATCAAATGCCATTTCTAACAGCCACTGTATCGATTTGCCATATGTCAAACCCTCCATTGCTTATACAGGAGGATGTAGGAAGGAGCAAATGTTTACAGGAAGCATTTGCTAAACAGTAAAAGAAAAAAGAAACCATCAGTAATCAGAGAATTTTATCTAATATTTAAGTTCTTCTTAGCATGTTCTCCCCGTGCTTGCGTAGGTTTCTTCCAGGTACTCCAGTTTTCTCCCACAGTCTGAAAACATGTACATTATGTTGATTTGGTGGTTCAAAATTGTCCATAGGAATGAATGATTGTGAATGGTTGTGTGGCCCTGCAATGGACTGCTGACCTGCCTCTTGCCCTATGTGAACTGGTATAGAATTCAACAGACCCCCGTGACCCCAAATTAGGGAATAGGGTTAGAAGACGAATGAATGAATGAAATTCTTCCTAGCAAGGCTTGGATTGTCTGCACAAATCATCACTGACATGTAGCCAGTTTTCCTGTAAGTAAACTGTAACAATAGAAAGGTTATAAACTGATACTGTTAAGCATCAACAAGCAAACCTCAACTCGGTGCTTTTAGACCAGACAGCCTTGATACAGACAGAGACAGATGTTTTGGTATAGTGCCGAGAACTTTTCGAGCATGCATGACCTATACTACAGCTGTTGCACTCTGCCCAATCTTATTACTGTGTGGGTTTCATCCACAATGGATCCCTTATATTATACACAGAACACTCAGTGAGAGAACCGTTGAACCGAAGCGCCCATGATTCCAACCCTGACACATTCTAACTGACCGTATTTTGCCCAAGTAAAAATAATGCATACTACATTCTATATGAAAAATATTAACTTGTATCTAAAATGAGAGAAGTTAAGAAGAAGGAACAGATGAAGCTGTAGGAAATGTGTGGACTGAGGAACGTCTACGTTCAACCAATATTTTTAATGTGAAAACGTCTCCCTCTACTGGTCACCTTTTTAAAGATCATAACAGACCATCTCAGGGCAGCGCGGTGGCGTAGTGCTTAGCCTCACAACCACAAGGTCACGGGTTTGAATCCCGGGCTGGGGATGTTTCTGTGCAGTGTTTGCATGTTCTCCCTGCCCTTGCGTGGGTTTTCTCCGGGTACTCCGGTTTCCTCCCACAGTCCAACAACATGCAGATTTGTGATTCTGAATTGTCCATAGGAGTGAGTGTGTGTGAATAGTTGTTTGTCTATGTGTTGGCCTGTGATGGCGACCTGTCCAGGGTGTACCCCTGCCTCTCTGGGATAGGCTCCAGCAGACCAGTGACTTCGAATTAGGGAACAAGCGGGTAAGAAAATGAATGAATGAATGAATGAATGAACGAACAGTCCATCTCATGGATTAACTATGATTTTATCTATTTTTAAATAAAAATTCAGTATAAGCATTGTTTATGCGGAAGTCTAGAAGCATGTATCATCCGGAAAAGTTGTCTCATAAGGTGACAACTTGTGACTAACTAGATTCCGACAAAGGATTATGTAAAAAAAAAAAAGGAAAAAAAAAAGTACGGAATTCATAAATGTTCTTGAAAAATGTTTTTAAAGGTAAAATTCAGTATCCATTTTTTCTTACAGATAGTTCCACATGGTCAAATTTTCTATTTTTATGATTTAACTAATGAATTTGAGTAAGAAAGATGTCTGCAAACTAAACGTTTTTATAAACCCTACCAATATTTACGATATATATATATCTAGAGAGAGAGAGAGAGAGAGAGAGAGAGAGAGAGAGAGAGAGAGAGAGAGAGAGAGCTCTATATAATAACGATATATAATATGTAGTATGGAACTACTATCCATTGGTTGCCTTCTTGTTGAGTTTTCAAGCCAGACAGAGAGGAGCCAAAGCACGTGACGTCACGCAGCAGCAGAACACCTAACACAGTGTATTGGAAAGAGCGAAGCAGAAAGCGTGTCCTTCCGCCGAAAAAACTATTGTTGTGCTGACATTTAGCGTCGACCAGTTATCGATTGTCTACTATTATTATTTACTACAATTAGTTTCTGTAAAAATGAAGAAACAATAAATACATTAAAATTTCATTTTATTATTGCTATTAAGCACAGTAAATCATGCGAAAAATTTACATTTTAAATGAATGAATTAATGGAAGAGAAAATACTGTTTGTCATTTTAATTTTAATTGTATTTTGAGATTAGTATATTAATATTTAACCATCTCACATGACCAATTACTCTATTAATTCTAGCAACTCATATACAAATCAAACATAACATTTTCAAACCTTTCTATTTAATGTGGGGATTTTTTTTATTATTATTGATAATAGATATTAAGCTGTATTGATTTGTAGATTTATAATTAATTCGTTTTAAATTGGGAGACTTTAATTATTATCACGCAATTCAGAAGTAATCAAACGACGATGAGTAGCAAAGGTTGGACGGTCGTATGGCGGAGGGATACATTCGGAGTTGTTCGGCTCCAGTCGTTTTGACGCCAGGAGAGCAGCAAAGCGGGGAACGAGTGAAAAAAAGGGGGAAAGAACTAATGGTTCATGTCGGTTGGTAAAAACACAGGAAAAATCCAGGGACATTGTGCTATAAATTAAAGGTATGTGTCCTCCAGCATTTACAAATATTTTTACCCAATTATACTTAAGTTCGAGAATTTCGTTGTTGTTTACAAGGGGTGGAGAGAATTGAAAAAGTTTTCCCTGGATGGCTTTTGCTAATTTTTTTTTTTTTTGCTTACTATAAAATGTATAACAGAGTCAAAAGCTAACGAATGGAAAGTTTAATACATATTACAGAATGTTTTTTCCCCTGTATAATCTGTTTAAAGCACTTTAGTAACGGTTAAGTAATTTCTAAACTACTACATAAGCGAGTATGTAGTGTTTACCGGGTTAGTTAGCTAACTAGCAGGAACTTTTTAGACAACGAACTCTTAGCTTTTTTTCACGACTGTTTAGCTTAGCGTAATAGCATCATTGCTAATAGGACACTTTAGACAGGATGAGTTGTAGAAAAGAATATTTATCTTCACCGTTAATAGAAAGAATGTCAACTTTATATTAGAAATATAATTTAAATGGCAGATTTTTTGTGAAGCTGTGTAGGAAAATCCGGCGACGGCTACCGCTGATTGACGACAGTTAGCTGCAGCTGTGTGTCGTGGCGTGTCTCTCGGTGGCCGCGATGGTTTGATGGACAGCTTATGAAACTAATGTAATGTACGATTATTGTCAAATTAATCGCCCGATTAACCAATGTGATGTTCATTAATCAATAAAAACACTGCTTATTTGCATAGCAGTGATTAGGTTTAATTCCAGGTCAAAAAGGCTGAAGGATCGTTTTGCGATAAATATTATTGATTTATTTATCCTTAAGGAAACGCAAGTAATATTGATTCATTCATCTTCTTGCCCTCTTATGCCCTAATTACGGGGTCACAGAGGTCTGCTAGTGCCTATCCCAGCATACATGGGGCGAAAGGCAAGGGTACACCATGGACAGGTCGCCAGCCCGTCGCAGGGCCACACACAGACAAACAACCATTCACACACACGTTCACTCCTATGGGTAATTAAGAATCAAAAATCAGTCCAATGTACATGCTTTTGGACTGGGAGGAAACCGGAGTACCCGGAGGAAACCATGCAAGCGCAGTGGAAACATGCGAACTCTGCACAGAAAGATCCCCAGCCCGGTAATGGAACCCTGGACCTTCTTGTTTGTGAGGCAACCATGCTAACACCGTCCTCAAGTAACAGTGTGTCAATATTATGGCAAACCACCACCTTTCAGTGTAATTTACGGCAAGGTTAGAGGACGGGGAAGGGGTAGCTTAATGGTTAAGGCATCGGACTGATACCGGAAAGACTGGGGTTCGGTTACTGAGCAAGCTCCTTAGATCCCAATTGCTCCCTTGTAGAAAAAGGGAGACAAATTAAGAGCATCTGCCAAATGCTGTAAATGTAATTATTAATCATGCAAATCTTACAGCTGACATTATAGAATGAACTTTTACATTGTTTTAGGTAGTTTTTAAATCACATTATTTTAGGTGGATGTTGTTGTAATTGATTGTTTATTAACTAACTTGCACTTGGTTATGGCACAAATCGTTATTTTTTTACCTTAAAGGTCATCTTTATTATATCCATGTGTTCTGTAAACGTGTTAGTGAATTTTTCCACTACTATAGTACACATAAAATCACAGATCATACAGGGGCAAGTTGTAAATGTTAAGCAGTCAGGGTGTTTGAAATGTGGTATAGGTTAAATTCCCAGTACCACAAAGTTGTCAATACTGGGCTCCTAAGCTTGATGAATATGAAATATTCATTGCTCTGGAAACGAGTGTCTGCAAAGTATTAGAAGCGTAAATGTTTTGCAAACATTATCAGTGTTTGAATGTGGCAGGACATAAGGAGTGTTAAAGGATAAATACTGACTCAAATTATAGAAAACAAAATAGGCTGTGCTTTCTCGTAGTGACTGATTGTGTAATCTCTTTTTACTTGGTTTACCAGTTGTTTTTTCAACCCCTTTCATCTGTACATGCTTTGAAGCTAAAACGTGGAGAAATCCTTCTTCACTATTGCATGTTGGTAATTGACCTATAAGGGCAAAAGTGATAAAAGAAACTAAATGCTCGCTTTAGTTAGCAGTCCAGGAGGCATGCAATGAGTAGCTTGTGTGTGATTTTGATGGACTGGGGGGTTGCAGGTGTAAGAGGTGTGCCTCAGTAACAAGGGAACCTGCCTGTTGACTGAGGAATCTGGCATATTTAAATGATTGTTTTATAAACAATACATTTGGGTGATTACAAACCATGTTCTGTATACATAAATTGTTCATGAATGTGTGATGATGATGATGATGATGATTTAAATGGTTTGGAGGAGTGAAAACGCTTAACAGAACAGATTGTGGCTGTAACAGAGATTAACATTTATAGACACGCACTAAAGCAGGTCGCGGTGAATAGAGTTGTTTTTAACAAAGTAAAATTAAGGGGGGGGTAATATAATATAATTAACTATTAATTTTATTTGTATAAAGCCTACTTATGAATCCGTCAAATAATTACAATCCTATTGAAGACATTTTAAAAGCTGGGCGATTTCTAAACTAATCGGTTGATTAATTTTACTAATTGTTTTAGTCAACTCACAAAATATTTAGTTGAAGCCCCAATACCTATTATTTTGCTTAAATTAACATTGCAATCACTTGGTTAATGTCTTTCAATTACAGAAAATAATTACTATGGTTATGTACTGTCATTGTTGTCATTAATGCATTCATTTATCATCTTACTCTGCTTATTCCCTAATTCGGTGTCATGGGGTCTGCCGGTGCTTTTCCCAGCTCACATAGTGAGGCAGTGATGCACCCTAGACGGTGAGCCAGTCCACTGCAGGGTAACACACAAATAACTATTCATACACACATTCACTCCTATGGACAATTTAGAATCACCAATTGAATCTGCATGTTTTTGGACTGTGGGACAAAACTGGAGTATCCACAGGAAACCCACGCAAGCACTAGGAAAACATACAAACTGTGCACAGAAGGATGCTTTGGGAATCAAACTGGCGACCACCTTGTTGTGAGGCAACCATGCTAACCACTATGCCACTGCGCTGCCGTAATTGTTGTCATTGTTGGCTTTTGAAACAACACAAATATAATTTCTGGCATTATCAACCTCATCCACGGCGATTTGTGCTGTTTTTTAAGAGTTTAGACCTTGTTTAAGTACTGTAAATTAGTTGTACTGAGAATTAAACCCATCTTCCAATTATCTGCCTAGCGCTCTAACCAAAAAAAAAGTTAATAAAAAAGGTTAAATAGTTTACTATAAGTTTGGGCAAGTAATATTTAAAGCGTTTGTTCTATAGGCCAAATATTATTTGGACTGCAATAATTTTGTGGGGGGAAGGGCACATCCCCCACTTGTGTGAATGATGCAAATCTCTAAGGGCAGAGGCACAGTAAAGTGTTAAACAAAGCTCGATTATTTTAGTGTAAAAGCTCTTTAGTAACACGTAGGGAAGTACACGGTTCTGTTTAGAGCATGGCTAGATGTTAAAATAGCTGGGGGATTGTCAATGAATAGCTGAAAAACCATAGAGGTAAGGAAATGTGTGTAATTAGTGTGCACTCGGGTGATAACAAGATAAGCATGGTACTTGTAAAGGTGGTTGTGTGCCTTTTGTGTCCAAACTATTTTAACAAATTTTTATAATTAAGTGATTGCTAATGCTCCGGTAATTTAAAGCCAGGAATGTAAAGGAGTAATGTAAATATTTGAGTTTGTTGTTCAGGCGTAATCTGACGTTATATAGGTTTATGATTGCATGTAGGATTAATCTTGCTGAATTGTCCAATTTATGATTGGCAACAAATCATGTTATTTGTGTTGTTGTTTTTAACTGTTCTTTGACAATTGTCTACATCATGATTTCTGCTCTAGTGTCCTTTTAAAGAGTAAGCGTTTGTTCTGTTGGATTGAATCTGATGTTTGCCACCGTACAATATTAGAAGAAGGGATGTGACTATAGGAAGTGGCTCACAGTGGCCCGATATCCTTTTTGTTTGGACTTCTAACATTTCGAGCAGCTGCGCTCCGTCTGTCCTGCTGACTCGTATGGAGAGTTCCCTGGGTGGGGCAAGGGCAGCCTGTTGCTTACAAATGCAGCACAATGGTGCTCTGTTGCACAGCACCACAGAACATGGCAAATGGGCATTAGTTTTTAATATGTACAAACTTGAGGTTTTTAAATTGGTTCTGCTTATTTTTTCTCTTATTGAGTTTCACCCATTGCAAACAGCATTTTATTACTGAATATCAGTGACCATAAAGTTATGTTAAAGCTTGCATGCAGTAGCTATAAAATATATGGATTAAAAAGACAACGGCAATGTTAAATATGAATGCATACAATGTAATAAGTGATTTAGTGAAATTAAAGCATTCATAATGTGATCATTTCATGACTATCTTAAGGTATCTGAATATTCTAATCGTTGCTGTGTATTTACCAGGTATCTTTTTATTATCTTGCAGGTGGGGGAACACTGTTTGCCCTTAGATTGGGTTTGTGTTTTTGTTAGCATGGATTAGACCAACTACTTTCTACTTGATCTACAATTCACTACAACTTCAGGAGCAGTTCCCATTTGGGGTTGTTACCACTTTACACCAGAACCTCTAGCTCACCCTCTGCAGTGCAAGCCTTCATCATCACCAGCAGCTGCGTCCTGCCTCTGTTTCCTGTCCTTGGCCGTACAAGGCTAAAGTCTTCCATTCACTAAATACTTCCTTACTGCATATACACACACACAACCAGACATCCTCCTGGCCCAGCACGGCCCATCTAGCAGTCCAGCTTCCTCTTCCTGGTGCAGTGTGGCACGATGACATCTATGTCCAGCCTGTTTTCGTTCACCAGCCCAGCGGTGAAGCGCCTGCTGGGATGGAAGCAGGGAGATGAAGAAGAGAAGTGGGCTGAGAAAGCTGTAGATGCACTAGTGAAGAAGCTAAAGAAAAAGAAGGGTGCCATGGAGGACCTAGAAAAAGCCTTAAGTAGTCCTGGACAGCCCAGCAAGTGTGTGACCATCCCACGTTCACTAGATGGCCGTCTGCAGGTGTCCCACAGGAAGGGCCTTCCACATGTTATCTACTGTCGTGTGTGGCGCTGGCCTGACCTTCAGTCTCACCATGAGCTCAAACCCCTGGAAGTGTGTGAATACCCATTTGGCTCCAAACAAAAGGAAGTTTGTATCAACCCTTATCACTACAAGAGAGTAGAAAGTCCTGGTAAGCTTATACGTTTCACATGTATAAAATGTTATAAAACTCGAAACTATCACCTTTTAGTTTTGTAGGCTGTTAAAGATGTCAGATTTCTTGAGGGATCTTTAAGACACACTGTTCAACCTAACAAATGGTTTGTTCTGTTTCGGGGGAAACGTGTACAGAATATGGCTCGTACCTGTTCTTTTGTCAATGTTGCCAAAGTCAAATGATACAAATTTTTTTTTATTTTATTTTTTTTCAGTGCTTCCACCTGTGTTGGTGCCTAGACACAGCGAGTTTAACCCCCAGCACAGCCTTTTGGTACAGTTCCGCAACCTAAGCCACAATGAGCCACACATGCCTGTGAATGCCACCTATCCAGAGTCTTTCCAACAGCACAGCAGTGGAGGCTCCTTACCCATATCTCCAAATTCACCTTTTCCACCCTCTCCTGCCAGCAGTGGCACGTATCCTAACTCTCCTGCCAGCTCGGGTCCATCTAGCCCTTTCCAGCTTCCAGGTATTGCATTATGTGATCCTTTCTGAATTGGTGGGAGGTTCAGAGAACCAGTAAAGAATTAAAATATTTACACTGTTGCACAAAAAAACTGTTACATTGATGAAATAATCTTCATTACATTTTTAATGGTTGGGCCAACTAACTGTCTTAGCTGACAATCAGTTTAACCACTGTTTATTGATGGATAAATTGTTGTTCGAATACAAAGCCCTGTTTTTGTAGCCCTGTAAGTCTACAACTACTGAACCTCTATCTTCACCATCATAATCTTATTACTGCACAGATTTTCCAGACACTTTACATATTGCACTTTTCTATATTTGCACACCTTTCACTTTCATAACTTAATTATTACTGTAAACTCGACACTTTACTGTTCCATAATATTTATCTGCAACTGTCATTGCACATTACTACTATTTGCACTTCTGGTAGATGCTGAAACTGCATTTTGCTGCTGTGTACCTGTACTAGACAATGACAAAGATCTATCTGTCTCTATCTCTTATAGCTTTTGGTATTTACTAACAATTTATGATTGGTGTAATATTATGATTTTAGTGAGACTGTATGGACCCAGTGACACAAGCAAAAAGCTGTCAATCATGGTAGATTAATTCACACGTTTAACCACGCTTATATAAGTGATTTTAGTTGGCCAAAATTATAGATTTTATATCTAATTGAATTTACCCTTTGATCAAATTGTTTAACAATTTCTCTAGATGGATGCATTCATCTGTTCTATAGATAAATTTAATATTTGATTGAACTGAACTGTTGGTGTACTTGCCTTTATAGTTCTGTATAGATTGATCCATAATTGTTTTGCTGCACTAAAACAACTGAGTTTGCAATGTAATCACAAGTTTTGTTTATAATTTTACAACACATTTTTTATAATGCTGTTAGCAGAATAAAGATGGTCATGTATGTTCTTTGAAATTTAAAATAACATCTTTGTTGCTGTAACAATGTTTCCCCGAGGAATCCCTTAGTCGATAATGCCTTCATTAGTCAAACCATTTCATTCACTTGCTGTTTTGTCTATATCTCTGTTATTTGAGGGTTACGATGACATGCTCACTGGTAGCAGTTTTGATGCTGTTGCATTAAGAGAGGGGAAAGAAAGTTCTAGCAATATTAAACTTTTGCCTAAATGCTATGTAAACAAAACCAAAAATTTATAAGACAGCTTAAATCACAACCGCAGATAGTTAGACAGAGCAGTTAATTGTCACTCTGCACACCTAGTATGACACCAGTTTTTGTCATTTATCTGACATTAACATTTCAGTCTGTAATGAGTTTTCACAAAATGTACATAATGTGAAATCGGCCATTATAAACTGCCTCTTCCACTTTTTTTCCTAATTTTTTTTCTTTGTACTGTAGATATCCTTGTAGATGCTACAACGGCTTAAGGGTTTGATTAAAATGGGTATTTGATGTTGGAAATCGGACGCTACAAGCTGTCCAAAGGATGGGGGTTTGCTGCAGATCCATTGAAAGGTTGACTGTTGATTTCTACACTACTTACAGGTTTTGTTTTTTGGGTTTTTTTTCTCCTCACCAGCTGACACCCCTCCCCCTGCATACATGCCTCCAGAGGAATCGATGGGGCAGGATGGCTCTAATCCCATGGATACTGGAACCAGTATGGTGCCTAGAGGAGGTAGGAATACCACAGCTAATTACATGTCCATTGCCTGTTTTCTAAAATTATACATCGAACATTATTGTAGATGACCTTTCAGCAAGATTTAATGTTTAGATCATAGGGATGTTTCACATGTAGCTTTTTTCCTTTTATTCTTGGTCAGATGTGCAACCTGTGGAGTATGAAGAGCCAAGTCACTGGTGCTCTATTGTATACTATGAGCTGAATAATCGTGTTGGTGAGGCTTATCATGCCTCCTCAACTAGTGTGCTGGTGGATGGTTTTACAGATCCGTCTAACAATAAGAATCGGTTTTGCCTGGGTCTTTTGTCTAATGTCAACCGAAATTCCACGATTGAGAACACTCGTCGCCATATTGGAAAAGGTACAAATTGTCTGTGTGTAATGTCCTATAACATTTTATTTTTATTGTCTTTTTTCCCTCTAGTTAACATTTAGTCTTTGTCAAATTGTAGGTGTTCACTTGTATTATGTTGGCGGTGAGGTCTATGCTGAGTGTTTGAGTGACACCAGCATTTTCGTACAGAGCCGAAATTGCAACTATCACCATGGCTTCCACCCCACTACCGTGTGCAAGATTCCCAGTGGCTGCAGCCTCAAGATCTTCAACAACCAGGAGTTTGCACAGCTGCTTGCCCAGTCTGTCAATCATGGATTTGAGGCTGTTTATGAGCTCACAAAGATGTGCACTATTCGGATGAGTTTTGTAAAGGTATTAATTTTGTTTATTAATTAGATGCTGATTTTATATTTTCAGTCATTTTTCAAACCATTAACATTTTCTATCATTTTTCTCTAGGGTTGGGGTGCTGAATATCATCGTCAGGATGTAACTAGCACCCCCTGCTGGATAGAAGTACATCTACATGGTCCTCTTCAGTGGCTGGACAAAGTACTAACACAAATGGGTTCCCCTGTGAACCCCATCTCCTCGGTTTCATAATGATGGGCACTCATGGGCAATTTATTTTTATTTTCTGTGTATTTTCTCCAGTTTCGAGACAAATTGAGGTCTTAATGGCTGAACTGTTTACACTATCTGCAAAAGAGTCAAAAAACTCTAAAGCAGAGAGAACAATGAGGAAAAATCTGTGGCACATTAGGCAAAGGAAAATTTTAGGCAGTGACATTCAACGGACTAACTACTACTGCTTACAGCAGTTACTTTTGTCTGTTTTTAAAATGATGCTTGTATGTTTGTTTGTTTGTTTTTTCTTTTATATCAGTAGGTAACATTGTAATTAAATCGAACAATTTCACACATTTTAATTTTCTCATACATCAGCCAAAATGGCTATCTTTTGATTCTCTGAGAATCTTTGTACATTGTTTTCTAATCCCAGTTACTCTCAAGTAAAACATAGTCTCATGTTTACTATTCATCTCTGCTCACGATGGTTTGCTCCTTGTTTAAAATTTTTATTGCGTAAAAGAAACCAACTAATTACCGATTTATAAATAAAGTCTAATTGAGGAAATTCACGTGCTTTTTGGCAGTGTTTAACTTTTTTTTTTTTTTTTTCCCCACTTTTTTACTGTAGCTTACATGAAGAACTTTACATGAGGATAAGGGGCAATGTGTTGTTCATCTTTACCAGCTATTGTGTTCAAGAAATTTAACCTTGGTTCAGATTAAACAGTAATAAAATAAAGTAATTTCCTGTTTTTATTCAGTAAATATAAGCTTTGTCATTTGGTGGTAAATGACATTTGCTAGGTTAGTGCGGTTCGATTCCCGGACAAGGGGTATTTCTGTAAAGTTTGCATGTTCTCCATAGAAAGCACTCCTATTTACTCTGTAATCACCCATCAACATGTACATTAGGTTGATCGGTGATTCTAAATTGCCCATAGGAGTGTGATCAGTATGTAGCCCTGCCTCTCGCAATATGTGCGGTGGCATAGAAACCCTCGTGACCTCGAATTAGGGAATTTGAACAATGAATGAATGAACGAACGTGTATACTAATGTTTATGAATATTAAAAGTATTTGGGGGTAAACCACAAAACTTCTTGGCCCCAAAAAGATTCTAAATGTTTTGCGATTTGGTAAACGCAGAGCTGGTGTTTTTAGTTACTGTATTGAGAGGGAGCAAGATTTTTAATGTTTACGGTATTTTGACATGGGACGACGTTTTATAGTACTTACGGTATTGTGTGAGTGGGCGGGCCGTCACGCAGGAGCGGCGGAAGTGAGGTGGCCTTTTGTAGAGCAAGCGAAAAATAAACACGTAGTCGTCTAACCGCTGCTGTTAATCCATCGGTGTGTTAGATGGGGATTTAGACTAGGTTGTAGTTTATGTGTCGGTTTCGCTTCTGACTTTAGTTTAGGCAGAAAGTGCGACGGTTTGTGCTCAGTCTGAACAACACGCAAAGCGGTAAGACGGGTTTTGGTTAATCTGCACTGCAGGAGCTCACAGCTCGCGAGCTGTGCTATGTTTAGCTGTGTAGCTAATTTACGCCAAGGGAGAGGAAAACGCCGTTTGAAACGTCGATGAGACATTATTGTGTCTGGTTTTACTTTAACGAGATATAATGTATATGTGATAACTCATGAAATGCTTTCCAAATGTGTCAGTAAGGTAGCCTCCTCATTCCAGCTGTTAGCTTAGCATAGTTAATGTAAGAACAGGAGGTCTAAACCAAACCAAGAACCTAAAACGTTTAGAAGAACAGACACATTGTTTTCTGTTAAATTTATAACTTATTCAATTAAATACAAACAACTATCTCTATCTATCTAATTATCTATCTGTCTACAGTGGTGTGAAAAAGTGTTGGCCCCAGATTTCCAATCGTTTGGCTTGTTTGTCACACTTTAATGTTTCAGATCATCAAATAAATTTAATTATTAGTCAAAGATAACATGAGTAAACACAAAACACAGTTTTTAAATAAAGGTTTTTATTATTAAGGGAAAACAAAACTACATGGCCCCGTGTGAGAGTGTTTGCCCCCTGGGGACTGGAGGCAAAAATGGTCTGAATGCAAGAGTTCCGGGACAAAAACTGTTGCTGAGCAAAAAGAACATAAAGGCTGGTCTCAGTTTTACCAGAAAACATCTTGATTATCTCCAAGACCTTTGGTTAAATACTCTGGAATGACGAGACAAAAGTTTTTGGAAGGTGTGTGTCGTATTGAATCTGGCGTAAAAGTAACACCGCATTTCAGAAAAAGAACATCATACCAACAGTAAAATAATTTGGTGGTAGTGCTGGTCTGGGGCTGTTTTTCTGCTTCAGGACCTGGAAGACTTGCTGTGATAAATGGAACCATGAATTCTGCTGTCTACCAAAAGATCCTGAAGGAGTATGTCCGGCCATCTGTTTGTGACCTCAAGCTGAAGTGAACTTGGGTTCTGCAGCAGAACATGGCTGAAGAAAAACAAAATGAAGACTTTGTAGTGGCCTAGTCAAAGTCCTGACCTGAATCCTATTGAGATGCTGTGACATGACCTTAAAAAGGCAGTTCATGCTCAAAAACCCTCCAATGTGTTACCATTGAGAGCATGTAAATTATCAAAACAGTCCAATATTTATAAATATTTCTTAGTGCATTATTTAAAATCAATGAAATCCTAAAATTGATAATCTGTTGGCGTTGTCTTGTTTTCTGAACAATTAGTTTTACCCTTTTATTGGAAACTGATGTGTGTATATATTTTATTGTATTAAGCACTCAAACATTAATTGAGTTGAGATGAAATGCTGTCATTTCCAATAAACCGTCATTAATCAGTGGTTCAATCGTCTAAGTTTTGTATATAATTTGTTAACTTTCTCTTTTCTTACTTTGCAGCGATGGTTCGAGCAACCTTGGTAACAGCTACTAGCCTGGCCCTCACCGGTGCCGTGGTGGCTCATGCTTATTTTCTCAAACACCAGTTCTATCCAACAGTCGTATACCTCACCAAGAGCAGTCCAAGCATGGCAGTGAGTACATTGAGATCATTCATTTAAATAACACATACTGTACATGCAGTAGATTCACCTACAGGTGCATCATCAGGGCTTATAACAGTTTAGCTGGTTTAATTTTTGCTTTTGTATGTAAAACTGATTTGACTTACATGAAGAATTTATAGCTGAGTAAGATCAACCATCTGGTATATGGTGCAATAAAAGTACTGGCAGCGCCTTTATTTATTTATTTACAAGGTAACTGCTGCTACAAATGTATTAGTGTATTTAAACAAATGCCAAAAGATTGGTTGTGTTTATTATTTAATTTGCTGCAACTTTAATATCAAAGATTTGATTTAACAAATTAAATTTATTTTAAAATTTAATCAGTTTTTTTTGTGTCAGAGCTATGATTTCATGGAGAGCCCAATTTGCTTCCTGTGCATGCGCTGATATTGACGAGTCTGTTCTCTTTGGCAGGTTTTGTATATCCAAGCCTTCGTATTGGTTTTTTTGATAGGGAAATTCATGCGCAAGGTCTTTTTTGGCCAGCTGAGAGCTGCAGAAATGGAGGTAGGCCAATATGTTGATTTGTATAAAGTTCTGGTTTAGCCTGAGGTGTTTCTGATCAGGTGTCTTGCGTTTCTCATTGTGTCTTTCCACCCACCAGCACCTAATCGAGCGTTCCTGGTATGCAGTGACCGAGACCTGCTTAGCCTTTACAGTCTTCAGGGATGATTTTTCCCCTCGATTCGTGGCCCTTTTCACTTTGCTGCTCTTCCTCAAGTGCTTCCATTGGCTGGCTGAAGACAGAGTGGACTTTGTATGACAAAATAAAATGGCAAATACTGTTAATCATCAGGATCATTTAATAGTCAATGATTCTTGTTTTGTACTTATTTGTACTAGTCTTTGCAGCACTTTAAGCTTGTTTGTGTGGCTTAACGTTTTTCTGTGGTTGTAAATTGTTATTATACACTTAAGGTTTAAATCCAGAGCTTCTCACTTAAAATCAAATATGCTAGAAAAATGGTATTAGTACTATTTATTTCTATAAATAGTACTAATAACATTTAAATTATTAACACTATGTATTAAACCTGTTTAATTACTTTTTTCTAGATGGAAAGAAGTCCAAATATCTCATGGGTTTTCCACTTTAGAGTTCTCTGTAAGTATATATTTTAATACTCTACAAATTTGACGTGTAGCTGGTCTGCCAGTTTATAATGCTAGACCATCAGGGGACAATGTATGCTTCTGCTACTTTAACTTGTAAGGTTTTGAGTTGCACAATGATTGTAATCTCACTTGCTTTAGGAACCATTAAAATGGAAATTATGAATTATCTTCAGATTGCAAACATTTACATTTCTTTTTTCAGCATTATGCAAATGTTGTGGTTGCACCTGCTCTCAGAAATGAAAGCAAAACTTTGTGATCTCGTTTGAAAAGTGGGTACTGATTATGCATCGTGTTTATTGAGGTGTTGACGTTTATTTTTCACAGCTCTAATGATGATGCTGGGAATACTAGACCTCTTGTTTGTCAATCATGCTTGCCACAGCATCATCACCAGAGGGGCATCAGTGCAGCTGGTCTTTGGATTTGAGGTGAACATTGTTTATTTCAGGTTCCAAAAATCTCTTGACCTAACTTAAAAACTATCTCAGTAACTCTTAGAATTCATTTATGTAACTTTTTTCTAGTTCAGTTTTACAAACTTTTGGGCAGATAATTTGAAAATGAATAGACAATATAAATAGCCATCTCAAAAAGAAAAGACTAGAGAAAGATGCTAGATACTAGAGAAAATTTGTTAACAAGACACATAGGGGGAACAGTGAGATAGATAGAAGAACATGATCTGAAAGGTCAAACCAGTGTTGCTGTATGGATGAGATCAAAAAAATATGGAGGGGCAAGAAAAAAAACTTAGGAAGCTATTGTAAAATGTGATAAATAGTAAGTTTTTAAGAAGAAAGTGGGACTGACTATGATATAAGGATATAAACTGTTGGCCTCAGGATAGATCCCTAAGGCACACTGTATTAACAGTAACTGAGGTAACTAACTATTAGTGGGCCCTGAGATGTGAATGGGACCAGTTGTGGGGTGTGTGAGTATGGGTGGGATTACTGGGTCATAGAGAAACTTTTGTGTATTGTAATTAGCATACTAAGAATTTAGACATATTCCTCATTTCACATACTCTATTTCACCTTCCATTTCCATCATACTGAGGGATGTTATTTGAGACTGGCAGTTTAAAACTATCCTTCTCTCTCTCTCCCCCTCTCTCTCAGTATGCAATTCTGATGACCATGGTTCTTACCACCTTTATTAAATATGTCCTTCACACCGTTGACCTGCAGAGTGAGAACCCATGGGAAAACAAAGCCGTCTACATGCTGTACACAGAGCTCTTCACAGGTGGGATGTTTCTCTTTTAACAGTGTGTCATTTAGAACTATATACTTCTATTATATCTCTTTTTTTTCCTCACATACTCATTTCTAACCTGCAGGTTTTATCAAGGTTCTGCTGTACATGGCGTTCATGACCATAATGATCAAAGTGCACACCTTCCCCCTGTTTGCCATTCGGCCCATGTATCTGGCAATGAGGTGAGGCAACAAGAAATCACATTTTTAATTTCCCACTGTGTTCTTTATAGCTGAGAATTGGCAGTAATAATTTTACAGGTGTGCGTGCGTGCGTGCGTGCGTGCGTGTGACTTTGCTTGCTTTTCAAGCATGCAACTTTTGGCCTGGTAATGTTCTATAATTTGGAGGTAGTATTAGGCTTTAAAAAAAATTCCGCATATTTATCGCATACTTCCTGATTTGCTAAAAGTGTGTTCTACTTTATGAAAAGACACACAGCATCACATCAGTGCCATTTTGGAGTATAATATTTAACCTGAATGATGATAAACAAATGAAATTGAACTTGAATGTACTTAAAGAGAAATGTGCCTTTTCGACTGCTTTCCTCCCCCTTCCGCAAGGGCCTGTATGATACGGCTCAGTATCGTATCCAAATGCATTAAACTTTGTCAATAATGACAACAAAAGTTAATATGAGTACTTTCCCACAGTTCTGAGTGCCCTTTTCTGCATCAGTGTCTTTCTGGTGATAGTTTTGAGTTTACCAATGTAGTATAACTTTGCAAACCTTTTCTTTGTTTTGCCAGTATCACAATATCTGTATCTGTGCATCCCTATCAGGTGTAGACAGTTAATTCTGCTTTGAAGACATTGCCAGAATATGATACATAACGTGTAAATTACATTTTATTTGGTATATTGCATATATATTATTAAAAACTTCCAAATCTTTTTTTAGGCAATTTAAGAAAGCAGTAACTGATGCCATAATGTCTCGACGGGCCATTCGCAACATGAACACACTGTAAGTAATTTTAATAAACATTTTAAATGTTTATAGGCTACATGCATTAGGGAAGTGGTAGTATAGTGGTTAAGGTGTTGGGCTAATACCAGAAAGACCAGGGATTGAATCCCACCTCCACCAAGCAACCACGGTGGGCCCTTGAGCAAGGCCCTTAACCCACAATTGCTCACTTGTTTAAAAAAAAAAAAAGCGTCCGCCAAATGCCTAACTGTATTGAAACACTTGTTGGTCTTTTGCAGCTACCCAGATGCAACTCCTGAGGACTTGCAAGCATCTGACAATGTATGTATCATCTGTCGTGAGGAGATGATAACTGGAGCCAAGAAACTGCCCTGCAATCACATCTTTCACTCAAGGTTGTTTTTTTTTAATTGCACCTTGTGTTTGGTGTTCATTCTTTAAGTATGATGGGTGTGGGTATGTTAATTGAAACACTTGTTCTATAGTTTGTCTAATCTTTATCTGGGTTTGTCACAGTTGCCTTCGTTCGTGGTTCCAGAGGCAGCAGACGTGTCCAACGTGCCGTATGGATGTGCTGCGAGCATCGCAGCCAATCACTCCCCCTGCTGCCCCAGCACCACCTGTTGCGGCAGCAGCGCAAGCTAATGCTCCTGCTGCCCCGGGTGCTAATGGTAGCCCACCATCTGATTTACAGACTTTATTATTATTATTATCCAAACTTTTTTGTAATAGTGTATTTGTTTCAGTTGCTCCTGGTGTCATGCCCCAATTTCCTCCAGGCCTGTTCCCCTTTTGGGCTCCATTCCCTGGTGCAGTTCCTCCTGCTGCTCAGGCAGCTGCCGGCACATCGCAGGCCAGTGCGGATGCAACCCAAACTTTAGGGGCAGGTGAGATATTTAATGGATTTCAAATATTAAATAAAAGACTTGACACTTATTGTAATGTCATTGTATCAAGTCAAGGAAGAATGCATGTCTGATAATTTTTTAAATAAATTGATTATGCAGAATTAGGGCCAAATAGCTCAGAACAGAGTGGTACAGATGGTGCGGCGGCAGCGGCGGCTTCTGGGACCGGAGTGCCTGGATTTCCCTTCTCCATGCCCCTGCCTTTTCCATCAGCACCCTGGCTTCCCATGCCTCCACCTCCACCTTTCAGTGAGTATGAATTAGCTTTTATTGTTGTGACATGATAAACTGGTTTATACCCCAAAGTGCTGGATATGATAAGTTTCTGTGTCGAGTTTTTATGTTCTCCCCATGCTTGATGGGGTTTCTCCTGGTATTCTGTGTGCCTTCCACAAAGAAATATGTACATTAGGTTGATTTACTGATTCTAAATTGCCTATAGAGAGGGAGAGTGGTGTTGTTCATTTATGTGAGTCCAGGGTGTAACCCTATGTGTGCTCGGATATGGTCCAGCAGACCCCTCTGACCTTAAATTGAGGAATAAGCGGGTTAGAAAGTGAATGTCTGGTAAAAATCTTTCTTGCTTTGACTATTTTGATTCTGAACGATATCCTGTCTGGGTGGATTCCTGGGTTTTATTTTTTTCCTGCCTCTTGTCTAGTGTTTCTGCAATGGGCTAAAAATTCACATCAACCCATACCAAGATATAGTGACCAAATATGAACAAATAATTACTGCCTGATCATGATCAGTGGTTTTTTGTGATTTAAAACACTACTCTAAGGCTTTTGGTGTAATACCAGACAGACCTTTTGTCTAAACTCATATTTGTCCTTTAGTGTCATCCATGCCTCCTCCTCCACCGTCCCTATCCACCATGTCAGAAGAAGAACTGAGGGAGTTGGAACTGGAAGGTAGACGTGGGCTGGAGGCCAGACTGCAGTGCCTTCAGAATATTCACACGCTGCTGGATGCTGCCATGCTTAATATCCACCACTACCTCACTACTGTTGCTACACTTGGGTACACCATGACCATTTACTAGAATGTTGAAAGAAAAATGCTGCACACTTGCACCAAAATATGACTGGCATGCATTTTATTAATCATTTGTTTCTTTGCTCTTCATCAGTCCTCCTCGAGCAGAGAACAGCCCAGGCAATCCGAGTGAATTAGTCAAAACCCAAGCTTCCAGCCAAGAGAATGAAACACAAAGCGGTAAGAGAAAAATCCATCAACATTTACATGTACAAGTCCTCAATATGTATTGGCGCTAGTTGGTATAGTAATTATTTTTTTATACTGCTACATGATAAAGTGGGTATGACTAACTCACCTGCAGCCTCTGCAAAACTAAGCAATACCAGAACTTGCAAAATTGCTAGCTTCCAGCATCCAGGAAATATTGTCCCATTAATAATATGACTCATTGCTCTGCCTGTTAGGCTCTTACCAGAAAACATAGTAATTATTTTCATGCATATGAGAGCCACTATCAGTATGTGATGTATTTCAGTTGCGTTTAACTGTGCACTTATTTTCTCTTTCACTTTATTTCACATATTTCATGTTAAATATTTTTCTATAGCTGGCCCTGAATGTGTAGCTTCAGGATTTTCTCAGCCAGACTCCACCACAGAAGCAGAGAAGAAAGAGGAAGAGGAAGCAGAGGTGGATGGGGAACCGAGCGCTGCTGAACTGAGACGTCGCCGCCTGCGCAAACTTGACACCACGCCGCCTCTGGACCACTGATTATCCAGCTGGTTGACCACGCTATTGCGTTTCCGTAAAGGACTTTAAAATTCACCTCATGTACCCTCTGCTGTGGAACTTTGGGTGCTTGAGGTGTCAACTTGTCTCCCAATAGGCTCCTATTTTGTTCAGATATTCAGCACAGCATGTAAAGACACAGGATGACTAAGTTATATAGAAGATTCACAGACAAGAGTGGATTCTTAATTTACATTCAAAGTCAATAATACATCCGTCTTATTATCATGCATAGTTTATATATATATATATATATATATATATAGTCCTTCACTTATTTTCAGTGAGCCACGCAGTCAACTTTGAAAAAGTTGAAGATGCTTTGTTTGTGCAAGGGAAGAGGGATGTTCTGGTTTGTTTTTTTTCTAGTTCTTTAAATTGAATTCAGATGTGATTTTTGCTTTCATGGTGGGAAATTTACCATCAAATGTGGCATAAATTAACAAACTGTACATACTGTATAAAGTATTTTAATAAGATCTGTAAATACAGCAAAATAAATCAATTATTTGAATTTTTTTTTAATTTCACAGGACCATATATTGTACAACATACATAGCAACAACATCTTCATTTGAATTAATTGCTTTAATGGAATTAAATTAGAAAAGTATTAAAATATAGTAAGAAACAAATCCCTTATTTTTCATAGTAAAAGCATTTACAATAAGTTCTCCAGATTAAAAAAGAACCTGTACATCAAGCACCACGGGCAAACTTATAGTTATAGATCTTTTTTCAGAGTTTATCTCTGTTTATAAACAGAAACTGTCTTAAGTGGTCCCTATATTGTAAATAGGATAGTTTGCTTAATCTGCTGCTATAGTTGTTAGAAGCAAGAAAATGGAATGTGCAAGCATATGCAGTGCAAATATTACCTATCAGACTAATAGGCTGAGGTACTGTTGCATTATTGCCTGAGAATATCCCAATCCCTTTAAAACTTTGTGTGGAGTGCTCAGGTCTGTGGCGTGGAGTAGAGCGAGTGATGCTGGTTTGACGGATCTGTTCTATTGAACAACAGCGGAGTCGTCTCATTGGAGCCAAACCAGCTGTAAGGAAAACAAATGTTTAAAGAGGCATCTTGTTTAAATGCAGTTTGTAGACTTTAGATATTTACTCATTAGAGGTGAAAGGAGGAATGTGACAGCACTGTTTAATCATAAGGGGTAAAATACCTGTTATTAGGGCGTATGCTGTGTGACCAAGTACCACTTGTGTCACCATCAATTCCTTGTGGATCATCGAAGAAGTATGAGCGTGGGGCCCTTGCATTAACAACTGGACTATAGTTCTGAAAAACAATAGTTTTAAAATATCACAGTAAATAAATTACAGACCAGCCATCTGCAAATAATCAAACATTGGAGATGTACTAAACTCAGTGGTTAAAATGTTGGATGATCCCAGAAAAACTAAGGTTCAATTCCCAACACCACTTATATACCACTGAGCAAGACCCTTAAACCCCAATTGCTCAGTTATATAATGCTCAGGAAGTAAATGCTAAATGGGCAGCAGATAGAGCGATGAAGTGGCTGAGGGGGAGGCAGGGGTACACCTTGGACAGGTCATCAGTGAACCTTGAGGCCACAGGGAACCTTGAGTGGGGTAAAAATAAATGATGTGCAATTCCCAGTTATTCAATAAGTCATAGGATTGCCATTTTGAAAAAAAAAGAAAACTTCTGTACTGTATTGAACTCCTAGGCAAAATCAGAACAGCTCAGCATGTCTGTGAGTAATGTTGGTCACTGTTGGGAGAGCTTACCATTTCTTGAGGAGGACGTGGCACTCTGAAAATAAGAATCAGCAAGCTGGTAGGCAGGAGCTCCCATATAAACAGAATAGCCCCAAAAACAATGTAACCCATGTCTCCCAGATCGTTTTGAAGATCAGCCTTCAGAGAAACAGGAGTAAGAAAAACTCTACAGGATATGTGAATAGATAGATAGAGCTATTCTCTATAATAATAATTCAATGTATTTAAATATGATGCACATATATGTAAAAACAAATGGTTAAATGATCAAACCATTCTTAAACGACATAAAATTCGACACAAAAAGCTTTTGTACCTGGTCTGAGATGTTGTACCAGTCGAAGCCGAAAGATGCCACTTTGTAATTCTGGGATAGAATGAGGATGGTAAGGTTATAACATGCTCTACTTAAAAAGAGAAGGATCACTCCTGCTCCCAACACAGCTATCCTCCAAAGACTGGTACCCTGCAATACAAGAAACAACAATGTGAGTCAATACAAAATATAACACAGCTCGAGTCCTGTAGTAATTATAACATTGCAGTCAGATCAACTTTTTCCCATAATAACAGCAACTCCTGTATACAAAGTGATGAGTAAAGTGATTGTACCTTACTGTTTAAATAGGGGCTGGTAGTGGGGGAGAATCGGGTCAGGAGCAGCAGTGAAGCGGCCAGGCACACTGCCTCGATGATGAAAAGGAGGTCATTTACTAACACACGGACAAGAACCAGCGTCCATCTTTTATTCCTGGTGCTACTTGTGTCTCCTGCCTCTCCCAGGCTAGCACACACAATGTTGACACACAAGAAGACCACACTCATGGCTGCATAAACACAGCGGGCCAAAAGCCTAACAAGGTAAAAAAAAAAACCAACAACACAGTTAAATACTTTCATTAAAAGTAAATAGAAATACTTTCCGGGGTCATGCATTTAACAAGATAATGAATTTACTTACAATCCTTTTCTGGAATCAAATTGAAATAAATCTCTAACTTTAAGCAAAACCTGTGAAAACCAAAAATTCAGTAATATTGAAAGAAACTCTAATGGATGCTGTAATGCTTTGCATTATTCTTACCTGAGTAAAATACAGATTGATGAGGCTAAGGGTGAAAAACTGGAGACAAACAGGGCAACAGTAGAGGAGCCAGTATATTGGTGTGGGCAAGTGGTTGGCAGCAACCGCATCACCGAAATAAAATGAAAACAATGTAGTGCGGAGGGCTGCCCAAAACAAGCAGAGAAACAAAAAAACACTCTGGTAGCTCCATCGTTTATGACGATAGAATAACACCAACCAGAGCTGGACGTATACTATTAAAAACAGAGCTCCATACAAACAAGTGTAAAGTATAGTGACGCCAAGCTGTACAGACGGAGCCATAGCTGGCATTATAGGGAACGGTGGAGGAATGGAAGAGTTGGACGGAGTGACCGACATCGCATGGACAAACAGGAACTAGAACTAGATGGAAATAATATGAAAAACAAATGAATACAAGGAAATCCAAACCGAAGAGTCCAGTTCCACATGAACAGGGGAAAAAATTAAAGAAGGACAATTTGAGAAGGAGATCCTGAAATGGTCGTAAAATGGTGAAAGAGTTCAATAATCTTTTTTTTAAAAAAAAGATATCCAAGGAATGCTGAAGACAGGATGAAAACAATGCTCTCTGGAGCCAAACAAGCGTCAGGCGAACGTTTGACACTTTTACGACACTTTTACGACACAAATGTCGTTTTCCAAACCGAGATCAGCTCCCAACCTGTAACAATAAGAAACAACGCTAAAAATGCGTAATAACGTCACTATTAATATGTAATAAACTAAAATAGCAACGTTAGCAACACAACGTTTACAGAACATTAACACAACGTACTGCTGGAAAACAAATCGAACTTTGATGTTACACGAACTCGAGTTTTAATCGATTTTCGAAGATCAACAAACTAAAACTACTCTAAACAAGTTAGCTAGGCTGCTACAAATATTTAGCTAACTTTGCTAGGATTAAAAAAAGATTTTCGTATCTGCTATCGCTAATAAACATCATTTTTCTATAAATAATAAAGAAAAATCTTACTGTGTTTGGGTTAAAGGTTAGTGGAAGTCAGCTGTCAGGACTCCAGTCGGTTTACTTCCTCGGGGGTTTTCCTTCTCCGCTTTAAAGCTGTAAATATTAGCACAGATTTTTGTTGTAGGTGCGCCACCCAGCGGGACAGTGAGGTAACTGACACTTCTTTATTTATTTTGTTACTTTTAAGAATGAATTAAACACACATGGACGAACAATTTAGAAAAAACAATCAACGTGATGTACGTGTTTTAGACTGCGGGAGGAAACGGGAATACCCGGAGAAACCCACGCAAGCGCGGGGCACAAGCTTTACTTATCAAATTCTCTATTCTCTTACTCACGTAACTTACACAATAATTTCATGTTCTACAATCGGGAGAACATTCTGAGTCTGATCTCTCTCTCTCTCTCTCTCTCTCTCTCTCTCTCTCTCTCTCTCTCTCTCTCTCTCTCTCTCTCTCGTATATAACGTCATTATGACGTAACAGCTTTTAAGAAACATACGAAAACATCTCAAAACTCTAGAAACAATATGTTGTGTACAATGTTTAATTTAATATAATTCCGCATCTCTGTTGTGTGATATGTATTACATATTCATTCATTCATTCATTCATTCATTCATTCATTCGTTTTCTTACCCGCTTATTCCCTAATTCGTGTTCACGGGGGTACTTGTGCCTATCCCAGCTCACATGGGGTGAGAGGCAGGGGTACACCCTGGACAGTTCGCTAGTCCATCGCAGGGCATTAATCAATCTTATTGACATGTTTTTGGACGGTGGGAAGAAACCGGAGTACCCAGAAGAGAATATGCAAACTCCGCACAGAAAGTTCCCCAACCCGGAATCTAACATATATTCGCGTTTCTTAAACAATATATAAAAACTTCAATATTTAAATATTAGTAATTAAATATTAATTTAAATAGGGAATACTGAATTTAGTTTTAAATGTCAAAATAATCACGACATAATAACAATAATTAATAAACGAATAATAATACACTTTAATAAATGTTAATTAATTAATCAATCAATTAATTAATCTTCTTACTCGCTAAATCCCGAATTCGGGGTCACGTGGCTCTGCTGCGCCTACAGGCACAGTCACAAATAGGGTGAGAGGCAGGGGTACACCCTGGACGGGTCGCCAGTCCATCACAGGGCAACACATAGACAAACACCCACTCACACACACATTCACTCCTATGGACAGTTTAGAATCAGCAATACACCTAATCTGCATGTTTTTGGACTATGGGAAGAAACCGGAGTACCCGAAGGAAACCCACGCAAGCGTGGGGAGAACATTCCTACTCCGTACGGGATTCGAACCCGAGACCTTCTTGTAATTAATACAGTCCACAATTCGAAAGGTTTAAACTGTGTTAATCAATAGACAGGAGCGAGCCTCTCATCTCCCTCTAGCGGTGAGGAGGTGCACTACAGTGTATCAGTCTCTCTATCACTGCACCAATGAACAGAGAGGACCGGAAACCGCGGTCGCTTCAATTTGTCTCCGGATCTGTTTACATTCAGTTTATTCCCGTTGTCGCGTCTCGGTTTGTTCTTTATTTCAGTAAAAAGCGCAGCACCGTTTCTCAGGTTTCTGTGCCCCACGTTTATATCAGCGTTTCCGCGTCACCGTTTCGAGAAATATTCTGTTAGTTATTAACGCGCTTTGTTGTTTATTACTGTTGCGATGACTTCATTGCGGCGCTCATCGCGACTCCTGCATCTTTACTGTACAGAAGTGGGTGTTTAGCAAAGAGGAAAGCAGGCGAGGTCTCTCTCTCTCTCTCTCTCTCTCTCTCTCTCTCTCTCTCTCTCTCTCTCACACACACACACACACACACACACACACACACACACACACTCTCGCTCTCTCTCTTACTCACACACGCAATACTCAACCACAGCCACGTAGCAGAAAGGAGGAGAGAGAGAGAGAGAGAGAGAGAGAGAGAGAGAGAGAGAGAGAACGAAAGGGAGAGAGACTGGTTTCCTCTTGCTAGCTCCGTTAGACTAGCTTATAATACACAGCCTGAAACCTTTACTAGATCAATATTATAAGTGAAAATATACAAATATAATCAAGTTGACGGTTATTAACTCAAATAATGGTAAGTTAATAACAATTACTTTAGCTATTCTCATCTGGCTAATCTTTGTAAGGTTCTGGATAGGAAGTTATTTCTGGTTTATTTAGCTGAACTTTCTAAACAGATTTTCACCACCAAACCAAGTGCATGTCTGGTTGTTTTTCTAATTTACTGGTCCTTTCTGCTTTTAAGGGTGTGGTTGGATTAATGTCAGTCCTGCTGCAGCACTAGGAACATAAAGCATTAATTTTCATTACAGGAAATGGACAATATCGACATAGAGACCTCTGAAGATCAGAGTCTTGGAGAAAAAGAGGATGACAAGGGAGCGGCGGAAAAGAAAAGCGAAGGGGAAGAAACACGAAAAGCTGGTAAACCATCCTCGCGTATCCCTACTTTCCATAGCTCGCTGCCTCGCAGACGAACCACTACCCAAACTACAGAGTCACAGCTGCCATCAAAGTCTGAGGTCTCTATTAAAGAATATCCAGTTAAAGAGAGTAAGATTGGCTCAGGAGAGACTTCCCGGAAAAAAATGCCAGTGTTTAGTGACAGGGAAACGGCCTTGCCTATGTTATCAGCCCGCGTACACTCATACAGCACTGATGATCTCTCTGTTGCTGGTACATCTAATCCTTTCCAGTTGGAAACGTTCGAGGTAGCATCATTTCCAGATGCAAGAAAAGACTCTCCTCAAGCGACTGATTCGGAAGAGTTCGAGGAAACACTTCACCGACCTGGTCTTAGATTTAAAACAGATTCCCATGACACAGATTCAGCATCTGAACCTCCAAGTACAAGTGCAAAAGATTCTGATACTGACATTCAGGAGGATACAAAACAGACACCCAACGAAGATATACAGAGCATCAGAGAGGAATTGGAGGAGAGACTTGTGAAAGCATCAGTGATGCAGGATTCCCCAACGCAGTGTTTATCATTAAAAGAGACTAAAACGATTTCTGTAGATGATACAGTGTCAGTGTCTGCTGAATCAATTCCAAAGCCAAATGATGGCCCTGCTAGGAGTAAAACAGTCCGTTACAGACAGGCAGAAGCAAAATCCTGCACATCCTCAAAGGTATTATACTCATTATTTGTTACACTATTCCATTTATGCCACAGCAATTTGTTGTTATAATCACATTTCAGGTTATAGAACGGTTGTAGGACTATAGGATAGTTCTCATAAGCCTTTACATTACAATATAATGAATTGTTTTTTTTGTTTTTTTTAGTAGGACATGAAAATGTTACAAGCAAAGTGAAATATTTGGTCATTCATTCATTCAATCATTCATTCATCTTCTTACCCGTTTATTCCCGAATCCGGGTTCACGGGGGTCTGCTGCACCTATCCCAGCACACATAGAGTGAGAGGCGGGGGGTACACCCTGAAAGGGTTGCCGGTCAATCTCAGGGCAACACATAGACAAACAACCATTCACACACACATTCACTCCTATGGACAATTTACAATCATAAATCCACCTAATCTGCATTAGGAAACCAGAGCACCCGGAGGAAACCCACGCAAGCGCGGGGAGAACATGCAAACTCCGCACAGAAAGATCCCGGCCCGGGATCTTCTTGTTGTGAGGGGACTTTGCTATCAACTACGCCACCGCGCCGCCCATATTTGGTCATCTTTTGTAAAAAAAAAAAATCGTAGCTCATTTCCTGATTGTTAAAATCCCCTGAACGTAGAATTAGATTTAAAAAGTCTGTTAAATCTGTTGCCTGTGTTTGGTAGGCAAGAGGAAGGAGCTTTGCTCTCTTCTGCATCTTTCCATCTGTCTTATTGCTTCTGGTTGGATTTGGTCAACACATCTGGCTCTATGGAGTCCCTAGATCTCTCTCCCACCTAATGGTGCAGCTGGAACTGCATTGGCTTGAAGGTTTTTGGTTGCCACAAGAAGAATGCAGCTCTGATTGTAGGTGAGAAAATGTTTTTTTTTAAGCATGTGTAACTAATATGTTTTAACAGAAAATTTTACTGAATACTAACATATCTAACATGCATTAAAATTTACGCTTCAGACTGACTCTTACTGAGAGTATCCCAGAAGGTATGCTCTTCCCCTCTGGGTCCCCACACCTGCAGAGCACCTTACATACCTGGACCAGCCTGTTAAACGAAGCCAACAGCTCAGTCAGCATTGTTGCTTTCTACCTCACGCTCAGAGACTCTGATATTGGCTTGACTGACCCCAGTGCAATGCAGGTAAAGGAGCTTTGTGTGTAGCACAAATCAAATTGTCCAGAGCTGTATAATAGCAAGGGCGTCACGATATGATACACATCCCAATACAGCGATATATATGTATATATACATATCTCAGTATATTGCAAAGTGTACACCCTGAAAGTGCATGCTACACTGTTCGTTATAACAAGGACATTTCAGCAAAATGTATATACAAAGAATAGGGAAAAGCTGCTCCTTTCTGATGGTGTTTCATTTGAACAGAAAGACGAAGCATTCTGTGCTTTCTGAACATTTGAGATGACTGTTGTTCTGTGGCAACAGTCATATCTGAAAAAAAACCCCCACCTACATTGTGACTGTGTCACTCTCTCTTTGCACACACTTGCATAATAAGTGAAAATCTTTTTTTTTTCTGCCAAATTTTAATTCTTTTTCTTTTTTAGGGTAAAGTCCTATTAGATCACCTGAAGCAGCTTAAATCTAGAGGCATGAAATTGAAGATTGCCGTTAACAGCCCTCAGACGAACAGATCAGATGTAGATGAGCTAATAGCAACAGGTAGATGTGTCAGGTTTACTGTCTTTTAAAAATTCTATTCTAAAATAAGATATGCAAGTCTAATTGATCAGTTTTTATGTTCAGGTGCAGAAGTCAGAGAGGTTAACCTTAAAAACATCACTGGTGGTGTTGTCCACACAAAACTTTGGGTTGTCGACAAGAAGCACATATATTTAGGAAGTGCAAACATGGACTGGCGCTCGCTAACACAGGTATTTATTTTTTTAAATCAACGCCATTATCACATGCTGTGTTGCTGAAAAATAAACTCAGTCTTGATCTTACCACCACTGAACATATTTGGGATGAACTGGAATGGTGACTTCACCCCAGACCTTCTTACCTGACATTCGTGTCTGATCTCACTACAACTGTTGGTGCTAAAGAAAGTGATTTCTCACATTCAAGCGGCACATTGTAGTAGAAAGTCTTACTATTGTAGAGCTTCATGAAATAAAAAAAAAAAATGGGACTTAAGATGTTTGAAGTCACTTTTATTTGTGGTGCTCAGATATTATAAATATAGTTTATGATCACATCATCTACTAATCTTATATAATATACATTCCTTTACTATTAATAAGCAGTTATTCCACAGACTTGGGGTGTTCTCAGCTTTTCTGACATGCACTACAGATGCCGGTTACATGTTTATAGAAACTACATGGTTAATATCAACATAGAATAATTTATACTTTTAAAATATAGGATTTAGAGAGCCTTTCAACTTAAATTTCCAAGTCAGTATTTTTAATCCTTCTGGATTTTTTTTGCAGGTAAAGGAGGTTGGCGTTTCTGTGGAGGACTGCAGCTGTTTGGCACAGGATGCCTTACGTATATTTGGAGTCTACTGGGAACTTGGTGCTCAGAAAAACATTGTCATGCCTCCCTACTGGCCTGGTCGGTTCTCTGCCCTCTCCAGCATTAAGTACCCATTAACTGTTAAATTCAACGGTGTTCCTGCACGTGTCTATCTGTCCGTGAGTTCCATGGCCTTGCTCTCACATGTGTGCCATAACATAGTGTTATATGTATGTTTTTGTTCTCTGTGGTCTTGAGTCACTTCTTATTTAAAAATAACTGTTACCGCACTACTTGCAACAGTTCATGCATCCACTGACAAGTTCACTCTTATTTGCTGGGTTTGTATTCACAAAACATTTGATGTTACCACAAAGACTAGAGTTCCTCTTAAAATCTATTCACAAAGCTGCTGGGACAAAATTTTGGAAGGAATAGAGAGACTGAAGAGTTAAAGACTAGTTTCATCTTGTTGTTACGGATGACGTCAGCATGTACACTAACTATGTGCACAGTAATTGGGAGTCTCTGTCTGAGAGACTCCTCCTTCTCCTCCTGCCATCCGAAAGTTATGCAAACTAATGTAATTCACCTATAATTTGTTCTAATGTGTTATGACTTGGTCATAACTTAGTTTTCATCCCTATTCCTGATGTTTTACCTTTGTAGTAGCTGATTTTAAGATTTAGAATGCTCATTACAGAAATCTGTGAGTTATGAGCTGCTTAAAATTTTTTGTGAATACGGGTCCGGGTCTTTACTTATTCCTTTTACATGTATTTCTTACTCTGTGCTATATCAACATTAATCAGACTTAAGTGTATATAATGCATGAACTTGTGGAGTGTTAACATTCTAAACATAGCTTAAGGTTGAGGTCTTGGTCCCTGAGCAAGAAATGTAATTCACTCTAGATAAGAATGTCTGACAAAAGCCACAAATTTATATGTAAAGATACATTTAGCGTAGTAAATTTAATGCAAAGTAATGATTGATAAACTTATTTTTTTTTTTATCCATAAATCTATTTTATTTTTATTATTTAATTTTCTAAAAAAAAAAAAAAAAAAACTTGCCCAAAACAGAAGCAAACATGGGGAGAGAAAATAAGTGCATCTGTTGTATGTCTAGCTATTATTAATTATATATTTTTATAATATATATTTGGAGCTTTTGCCATATGTATTGTGTTGCAATACATTGTGATCTATTATATTGTGACCTATTTAAACATATGATATTGTGATGCTCGTGCCAATGCACAGTCCTGATGTGGACCAACACATTGTTTCTATGGAGAAATTTTATAGTAGAACTAAGACCTATAAAAATAATAAATAAATAAATAGTAGAATATATAATTAGTTTGACACGTGACATTTCTTTAGTAAGAAAACATACATATTGGCCCTAATCATTGGCCTGTTGCTGTGGTGTAAGAGGAATTAAAGATTTTAGGAATGCAGTTATAGTAATACACCTTGTCGTTCTACTCCTTTCTTGTTATAACATACATTGTATAATATTTAGTAAATGTCATCTGTTTTTTTTAAGAGCTCACCACCGCAATTATCCACTGTTGGAAGAACAGGCGATCTCTCGGCTATCCTCTCTGTTATCGCAGATGCCCAAAAATTCATCTATGTGTCTGTGATGGACTACCTGCCCATGGATCAGTTTAGCACTGAAAGAAGGTGACATTGTATTGATTTTAATAAGTGTTTTACATTTTCGAAAAGTTAATGGATCTCTTTATATGATCACCAATATCATATTAGATTCTGGCCTGCAATTGATTCAGCACTGCGAGAGGCTGCATGTGCTCGAAAGGTTGAGGTGAATCTGCTGGTCAGTTGCTGGAGCCATTCTCCTGAAACTATGTTTGTCTTCCTGCAGTCTTTATCAGTACTCAGCAAGACTCCCCTCGAATGCAACATTCAGATTGTATGTCAATAGATTTCTAGCTTTGTTTAAAGAATTTCACATTTTCTTTTTTTTTTAACAGGATGTTGATTGTGTATTTAATATATCTTCCCAGAAGCTATTCAGTGTTCAGTCTACATTAGCACAAAATCGGATCCCATTAGCCCGTGTAAACCATGCCAAGTATGTGGTAACAGATCGTGTGGTCTACATCGGTGAGTTCTCTTTATTTGCATTGTGTTGTTATTGTGTTTTCTTTAGAAAAGCTTCACTCTGATTTGGTTGTTTTGTTTGTTGTGTTTTCAGGAACGTCCAACTGGTCGGAACATTATTTCACTCAGACAGCTGGAGTTGGGCTTGTGGTGAATCAGACAGGCTCTGTCGTGGAAAAGGGACAGCAAACAGTGCAGAATCAACTACAGAAGATTTTTCAGAGAGATTGGAATTCAGACTTTGCTCAGGCTCTCACCGATGATCTTGTAGATCTTTGCAGCAGGAGAGCAACACGTTTTTAATGCATTTATAGAACAGACTAGCACGAATTGGCTTTGTGGCTTGCTGCGACATTGAATGTATCTAAACCTGCCTTCTGTAATTTCTCTGTAATGTATAAATTATTTCTCAGCTTGGTGTATATTTTTCTTTTAATTATTTTGTTCCCCAGTATAAAATTTTATGTCTTGAAACCCAAACTTCTTTAAGGTGTTTACTTAAAACATGCTGCTGCAAAGAATGTCATGCTTTTTAAGTGTAAATGGGCAGTGCGATGGCGTAGTGGTTAGCACGATTGCCTCACAACAAGAAAGTCCCCGGTTCGATTCCTGGGCTAGGGATCTTTCTGTGCGTAGTTTGCATGTTTTCCTTGTGCTCCGGGTACTCCAGTTTCCTCCTACAGTCCAAAAACACATGGGGTTCATAAATCCCATGCGGAACCCCAGGTGTGTTATAGCTGTTGGTAATACATCCATATTTGTTTTTGTAAATCATATAACTGGAGGAGTCATTCATTCATTCATTCATTCATTCATTCATCATCTTACCAGTTTATTCCTTTGCTGGAACCTATCAGGGGGTACACCCTGGACAGGTCACCAGTCCATCTCAGGGCCGCAAGATTGTTTGTCTATGTGTGGCCCTGTGATGGACTGGCGACATGTCCAACATTTACCCTGCCTCTCGTTCATGTGCGCTGGGATAGGCTCCAGCAAACCCCTGTGACCCAGAATTAGGGAATAAGCGGGTAAGAAGATGAATGAATGAATCATTCTTTTTAAAAGAAAAGTTAAAGATGCGTCAGTTTTCTTTTGATGTTTATTACAGCAGCGCGCGCGCTATTGTGACTCACTGTGGTCGGATCACTAAGTAAATAGTCCTTGTTTCTTACCGGAAACCGGAAGTTGAATTTTGAAGGAAGAGACTCACGAAAATGGCTACAGAACGGCAACTGTCCAATTTTTTCAGCTACCCTCCCAACGCCGTTTGTAAAATATTCCTACTTTGGTGGTTGTTGACTTTCTCCTCCGTGAGTTCAGATATAACCGACGGCAACGCCGAGTACTTAAAGCGGGAGCATTCACTCATAAAGCCATATCAAGGTGAGGTAACTGGCTAGTCTAGAAACTTCTCACTAACCTTAATGTTAAGAGCTACTCTGGACAGTGGCTGGAGAAATA
>JAOTRA010000029.1:8045509-8071002 GCA_026260255.1 Pseudolaguvia tuberculata | reverse complement strand
TGCTTGAACCTGGGTCTTCCTTCTGTTCCTTGGAAGTGGTAATGCTTGAACCCAGGGCTTCCTGGCACCCCGATAAAATTATCTTTCATAGTTAACTCCTGACCTAAGACTATAAAAATAGATAACTAAGACTAGTTAATATTTTAGCTGTCCATTAACGTTACGTCGGTGTGAGTCTCCCTTAAGCTTTTCCACAGAAAGTTGCTGTGCAAACACGTGCTTTGGATGAAATATCTTCAAAAATATATTTTAGGGTTGTAGTGGACCTGTAACTCCATCCTGCTATTGAAGCTCATCAAAAGTATTTGACAAAAACATTAAAAATACATACCCGATAACATAATGGACTGATTTGTATAGTCAATAAGCCATCATTATAATTTTCTTATCATCATCATCATTTTCTAACCATTTATTCGGGACCGGGTTGTGGGGGTACCAGCCCAAGCATCCCTCTCCCCAGACAATTTCTCCAGCTCTTCCGGGGGAACACTGAGGCATTCCCAAGCCAGCTGGAAGACAGTCCTAGGTCTTCCTCGGGGCCTCCTCCAACTCTAATCAAACTCTTAAAACATGTTTATTGAGATATCGCATGTATCAAAGCCCCTATTGAGGATTCCATGCTTGCTTCCTATTCTGGTAATGATGTGTGTTGTTTATTTCCATGTCACTTTAAAGTTAACTGGGGAAAAATAGCAAGTTTGGGATAAGAAGAAAAAAAGGGGAAATCTTTAAGTATTTGTGCTTTTTCTATTCAGGTGTTGGAAGTCAATGGGATTTTTCAGGAAGTACTTTAGTGACAAGCCAGTATGTGCGGCTGACACCTGATGAAGGGGGCCAGCAAGGATCCATCTGGAACACAGTGGTGAGTGAGATTTCACCTGAGAAAAGTCAAAAAGAAAAGCGTGGACTCGGTACCCAGAGGAGGTTCTCTTAAGTTCATCTTTAGGGTACTTGGCCCATTTGCTAACAGTTTCTATGTGTCTGTTTATTGCAGAATGTCGATGTTAAATAACTTCTAGTGAAAGTTTATAAAGCATATGGAGAAAACGTATAAATATATTGTATTTCCTTATTATTGTCATTTTTAATTTAAGATATATTTTTATTACATTCTGTTACTTTGGTCTGGGCCTAGCACCGCTACGAATGTCTGAACTATCAAAGTAGCCATCTTGCAACTAACTTTAAGTCAAGTCCTTGTGCATCTACAACTTGTTGCTGTCTTGCTTACTGGAACATCTGGTTTAACTTCTGTTGACATAATTACTGGTGTATACTGGTTTTTCCTATTATTCTTCATCTATTCCACAGCACCAAGTCATCACAAATGCCATCACAGGCATTCAATTCATTTTAGTTTTAAGTCTTCCTATAAATTTCTTGTAATTTGTCCACCAAGTTAAATTGTCAAATCTAATGTTATGTATCTATAGTCTCTAAATTACATTTACTACTACATTTTACTCTTTCCTTTACAGCCCTGTTACTTGAAAGATTGGGAGATGCATGTGCAGTTTAAAGTGCACGGCTCCGGGAAGAAGAACCTGCATGGTGATGGCATTGCAATTTGGTACACAAAAGAACGTTTACATTCTGGTATGTAAATAACCTGTCAGCAAGATTTTTTGTGAGCACTTGACCAGTCAGGAGCTGCGTAAGAGAGGTTTTTTTAATTTATTTTTTTTATTTTTTTTATTACATCAGATTTGTTTTTGTCTTTGTTTATAATCTGTTTGTTTACCTGCATATTATTTGTTTGTGGGGTTTTTTTTTGTTTTGTTTTTTGTTTTGTTTTTTTGATTGAAAGTTGATTGCATTTTGTCATATTTTCACCTTCATTTAGGACCAGTCTTTGGAAACCAGGACCATTTTGTAGGCCTTGCTGTTTTTATGGATACTTTCCGCAATGATCTCCACGGCATGGATGTAAGTGTGCTTTGCTCACAGGTTATTTTTTTTCCCCAGCAGGCCCTGCCAACAATGACAACTTCCACGGCCTGGCCGTATTTATAGACACATACCCAAATGATGAGGCTTCATATGTGAGTTAAAATAAGAAATGGTATATATGTGGATATTATTTTATAGATTTTTATTGCTCTGTCATTGTGAAATAGTAGCAATTTGTGAAGATGTTCAACCGACCATGAACGCCCATCTCCTGATTTTGTTCTGCACCACATCTATTGATTAAATGGATAGTTTGGGACAATAGTTTAAATCTTTATGTACATCTATATTATATACATACACCAAACTTGTTAAAAACTGATAATCAGTATATCTACAGTATATCCACAGCCTCATATTTCAATAGTGTTCCAAATTAATATGCAAATTGTATTTAATTTTCAAAGATAAATTTTTTTGGTTTTCAATTAAAATCATTAAACACACTGGTTCGTGCAGATAAAGGCACAATGAGGTTCTGCCAGACAAATAAATCAGATTAAGAGAGCAGCTGCTGGTGCCTCTGGAGTCCAGAGAACGTCAAATTATAGGATCCTCTAGAGCTTTGCAGTTCTGCATAAACATTCTATTCAGCCTCCCCTAAACAATGTTCACATTTTTCCATGATACAAAAAGAAGAGGCGTGCTTTCTGTGATGAAATGATCTTTATGCATGACATATCTCATGCTGCAAGGAATACCTCTGCATCCTTGGCTGCTATAAGCATAAAAGCATGGGAAATTAATGGTGTGTCCCCCATCCTCCCCTAACCGCAATCCTATGGAGAACCTTTGGAGCATCCTCAAGCAAAAGATCTATGAGTGTGGGAGGCAGTTCACATCCAAACAGCAGATCTGGGAGGCTATTCTGACAACCTGCAAAGAAATTGAAGCAGAAACTGTACAGAAACTCACAAGATCAATGGATGCAAGAATTGTGAAGCTGCTATCAAATAAGGGATCGTATGTCAAAATGTAACTTGACCTGTTCAGTTGTTTTTGATTGAAATAGCTTTTGATTTTAGTAAATCAAAATGCTGCAAATTCAACAAATGACCATTTTCAGTTTTTTTTAACCTATAAAATGTTTTTGAAACTCTGTTGTGCGTAATAATTTGGAACAGTGTGTTTTTAAAGTTTTTATTTTTGAAAAAACTGTTGTCATTGGGAGATTTTCAGTAACATTCGAATTATACATAAATTTATTTGAATTTATAACATATAAAATTATGCTGACTGTCATTTGTATCGTCAATTTAGGAAAATCAGAGAAAACAGTATCTTTTGCGTAATAATTTGGAACACAGTGTACAGTCTTGCTAAGTACACTCAAAACTTGCAGGTATATGTGCTGAGGCATCCCTGCTATACACAATAAAAAATGAGAATTTAAAGGTGAAACTTTTAGGCTGTTTTTTTAAGCCTGAACTGTCCTTTTAATGTGGTCCTAAATCCATGTGCTATGGGTTTGTTTAAATTTTACATATACAAGTTGGTATCAAAAGGTTTCCATAAACACCAACCATTATTGTCTCCAGTAGGCCTCAGCCGTTAATGGTGGCTAAGACTCCAGACCTTTTGCCATCATTCTGATTGCACAAGACTAACCAATAGGCACCAGGCTGTGACTGTACTTGCAGCTTTGTGCTACTACCTGTAGGAATGTCTTGAAGCTTTTTGATACTATTCCATATGCTTTTTCACAAGTTTTTGAGCCTGCATCCATGCATGATTCCATACTGTCTTGGATTGTGTCTCATTTTGTAGAAATGTTTACCTTCTGTTCAGTGTGATTTTGCTTAGTTACCTTGCTTTGTTGGTGTTGATTTTGTATGTTTTTTTCCCTCTGAATTTGATATTGATTGCTCATTCAGAAATTGTATGTGCATGTTACTGTAACTGCATTAACATTCTATGTAAAATGTGGATGTGATGACCACTTGCCCTGTGATCTCCTAGCGATCCTTTCCTTACATTTCTGCTATGGTGAGCAATGGCTCGGTGACATTTGATCATGGAAGCGACGGACGCTCTACAGAACTGGGGGGCTGCTCTGCCGAAATCAGAAACAAAGACCACGATACATATCTTGCTATTCGGTACTCCAAAGGCAGACTTACAGTAAGTATCGCATTCTACTCGACTGATTTAGTTTTTTCAAAAACTGTTAAAAGCATTATTTTTATACAAACAAGGCATTTACACTCACTAATTTATATGTATAGGTCTGAGTCAGCTCACTTATATTTGAGGTGCAATGCAAATTAGTGTACTTCGGATTTTAATTTAATAGCATTTAATTTAACACAGTACGTGTTATTTTTATCTACCGTTCTTCTGCAGATCATGGTTGATGTTGATGACAGGAATGAGTGGAAAGAGTGTATTGATATTGGAGGTGTTCGCCTACCTACAGGCTACTATTTTGGAGCATCTGCAGCCACAGGCGATCTCTCAGGTAACCACAGAGATGTATACTGTTACTACATAAACACCTGATCGTTCGCTCCTGTAAGAACAATTCCTAGATGTTGTCCCCTTTACTGTACTGATAGTCTTTCACACTAGAAATCTGTCTAGTATGGAGATGTAGAGCACATTTAGGTTTGGGTCTTTTATTTGCAGTGATTTTACACTATAATGGGAATAATTTGAAAATAAAAAGAGATTCAGGTGTAAAGAAGACTGCATAATTCTGTGCGTGCGTGCGTGTAGATAATTAATTGTTGCTAATAATCTCTGTATGTTGTTTTAACTGTAGACAACCATGATATTATTTCTATGAAAATGTATCAGCTAATAGTGGATCACACCCCTGAAGAGGACAGTCAAGACTGGACTAAGATTGAGCCCAGTGTCAGTCTGCTCAAGTCTCCCAAAGGTACACAGGCACTTGAAAAACACTTTCAGTTATTGGAATACTCAGTTTACGTGGAAAAAACTTCTCTTCTTTAATTTTTTGTATTAAATACCATGGATGTATTTTGAAATGGAAAGTCAAACATGCATCAGTTTCACTCTTGGCATACTATAATAATAAACAAAGGATTGTGTTTATTTATTAATGTTTCATTATATAAAACTAGCAGATTGTTCCCTACTTTTTTTTCTTGATTGCAAAATCATAATGGAGTTTGTGTATGAAACACATTCCAAGTATTCCATATAAGTAACAGCTTTTAAGTGTTTAATAACATGGGATTCTATTTAAATCTGGGGAAATAAATCAATCCAATCAAACTATTTATGTTGAAAAGTTATCTCCACTTCTAGATGATCAGATTTACGACTGCAACAACACTTTATACCACTAAGTATACTTCTTTAATGAAGATATTTCTACTTTAATGAATGTGTTTTTTTTTTTTTTTCAATAATGCAGACAATGTTGACGATCCAACTGGCAATTTCCGAAGTACTCCTCTCACTGGTTGGAAGGTCTTCCTGCTTCTTCTGTGTGCTCTTCTTGGGATTGTTGTTTGTGCTGTTGTGGGCGCAGTGGTCTTTCAGAAGCGGCAAGAAAGAAACAGGAGATTTTACTAGCCATCAAACTAAACTGGACAATTTCTATGAACTCAAAAGAATGTGGATGGTGAAGTTTAATGTGAATTTTTTCACAAGTATCAAAATATTGAACTGAAAATTTATATAAAAAAGGGTTGGTGGGTAGCAGCACTGCTTTTGGTTTTGACAGCAAGATCATTGCAAGATCATACATTTCCTTTAAATTATGTTAAAACGCATCACGCTCTAGAATCTGGGTAGAAACTGTGTGTTGCAGTTACATTTTCTAACGTATGCTGTTTAACCTACAGTTACGACTTTGATTTGTTTACAAGTTTAGTTTGTTTTAAATGTGTGTATGATTATACACATGATTGTATCTGTATGGAATATTCTCTCTTGTGGCCTGTTAAGGTTGTTAGTTGGGTTTTGAATGGGATTATGGGGTACTTTAAGGGTAATATAGGGTTTGGTGGTAAGGGAGTTGCCTTATGTTGGAGAAGCTTTCTGGATGGTAATCCCAGCTGAACGATACTGCAGTTTTGTTTATAAAACAACACACAACAATAAGGTTCTTGGTTCTTTTTGTTAATGGAAAAATTATTGTTGATTTTAAAGTTAAAAAAAATTCAAATTAATTCACTGAAAAGCCAATGAAACTGAAAGTCAATTGCATTTACTTCCAAAATGATGTTTTTATTATTTGGCTGGCACTCTTATTTACAGTTAGTACAAAGGTCTATTCATTCTGTAACAATGAATTGGTTAATATTGATTTGGTAAAATGCAAATGAATTGTATCACATAGCTATTGCTTTTGTCAGTTTATCTTAATCGGTGACTTATGTTTGTTGATATTGTACAGCTGATCAATTGGGCCTTAAGGGCCTTGCTCGAGCTCCTGGCAATGTTAACGTGTTGGTGCTGGAAATCGAACGCACAAGCTGCTGGAAACGAGCAACCGGCTAGCCTATAATCGCCTTAATCCGTTTTTTTTAATACACACATCTTTATGAAAGACAGCGCAGACTGTTACTAGAAAGACCTGGGTTTGATTTCCACCTTCACCAAGCAACTGTGGGCCCTTGAGCAAGGCCCGTAACCCACAATTGCTTAGTTGTACAAAACATGTCTAATGTAAGTCACTCGATATAAATTGCATTTTAAAGTTCATTACTCTGGAATACAAAGATGTGGATGGCTAATAAAGTTCTTTCAGAAGTGATTGAAGTCGTTATATGTTGCTTTTTAGACATAATGTACACAATCAAAGTTGGTTTCTATTCATTCATTTTTCCATTCATCTATTCGGAAGAGGCAGGGGTACAATCTGGACAGTTTGCCAGTCCATCACAGGGCCACACATTCACTCCTGTGGACAATTCAGACTCACCAATCAACCTAATCTATATGTTTTGGACTGTGGGAGTACCCGGAGGAACCCAGTCGAACCCGGGACCCTCTTGTGAGTTACCTTCCCGGTTTCTATTTACGAGTGCAAGTCAGTTGCAACTGATTACCACGCTATTTATTTATTGATGACGGTGAGGCCGGAAACTGCTACTATTGGTTATAGTAAGTCAGACCGGTGCATGTGATTGGTCCACAAACGGTGAAGGTTTACGTGGCATTGGTGGTTCTGCGCAGACTCCGTGCACTCTTCCTTGGTAGTGGTTACATGATAGTGTTGAAAATGCAGTTAATGTTAGCAGCGTTTTTGTTTCTGAATGTTTGCTGCAGTCTCGTCTCTGCACTTTACTTTCATATTGGCGAGACAGAGAAGAAATGCTTCATTGAAGAGATTCCAGATGAAACTATGATAATCGGTTAGTATTTCAAGCTAAAATTTTCCGGTTCAGTGTGTCGGCTAGGTCAATGCTAATAGTCTTAGCACATATTCGCTCAGTTTCGTCTATATTAGACTCGCATCGACTCGTTAAATAAATATATAATCAGTTCAGCGGGTTTCCGTTTATACCAACTATATTTACGGTTTTAATCGAATTCTGCTGATTTTTAAAGGCATTGCATAGTTTACATGAGCTACCCGGTTCCTTACGGCAGCTATGCTAGGTCAAGTTAGCTGTTTAAGGAGACTGTCAGATTGGCGTGGAGCTCATTGTCTGGTATGGTACTTTTTAACAATAAAAAATAATAAAAGATGGAACACCTGTTGGTGTATGCTGTATGTTTAGAGGAAAACATAAGCGGGTAAAGTTTAAGCACTGATGCCATAGGTTAAGGAAAAAATATATAATATGTATGTATGTATGTATGTATGTATGTATGTATGTATGTATGTATGTATGTATATAAATGCAGCTGTTATTATAGCTTATAAACCCCAATATTTATCTTTTATCGAATTTTTTTTGGATTGGTTGGATGACTTTTCCTTATGCCGAAGATGTGAGGCTTTTTGAGTGTCTTTAACGCTTACTTTTCCTTTTGTGAGATTGAAAATAGCTTTGTATGCCACTGGCAAATAATAATAGTAACAGACATGGGCTGATACCAGTCACCACTAAGCAAGGACAGTTAAGATAAGGACATGTAGTAGATGTCCTGAATTTTATAATGATATTATAAATTTATAATGATAGTATGAAGTGTGTAGTTAGAAGCTCTACTCCTGGGTTGTAGATGTCTGACTGTGCTTGACCGTAACCCTAGACAGATCTTAGAGCATCCATGTGAAAAACACCCTAGTTGCTATGGCCGCTATGTATGCTGAATGTGACAGACCTGATTGACTTTAAAGTATTCTTAGCTTCTACGTTCCAGTTTTGACTATAAACCGGACTTACAGTTTTTACTGTTGTTTGCACACCATGAAATGTAAATATGCAACTTAAACAATTTATTTAAGAGCTAGAAAACATTACTCTACACTTCCTCCATTTAGGACTTGCTTTAGACTTGGACTTGGATATGTTGACATGTTTTTCATTTGATTATGTGACTGTAATATTGTGTATGTTTACAATTAAATTGTGTACATTGTATACAACATAGTTATGGCAACCAGAATGTACCAAAAAAACACAAAAATGCATCTTCAGTAAAATTTCCAAAAAATGCTGTAAAATTAGTATTGACCACCAGCTGCAAAGTGACTTTCTGGTGTATATAAGCTCTTATCGTTTCCAGACATGTATCTGCAGACACTATTGAAAGACAGCCTTTCTGTATCATTGCCTTATGCTGCTTTCCTAATTCCTTTTTAGGTAACTACCGAACACAGCTGTATGACAAACAGTCGGAATCATATCTGCCTGCTACGCCAGGGCTTGGGATGTTTGTGGAAGTTAAAGACCCTGATGAGAAGGTTGGTTATTAATGCTACGTAGCATATACTATTATTTCAGTTCTTTGAAAGCTTATACTCAAATGTGTGTATTTCTCCAATGGGATTTAGATAATCCTGTCTCGTCAGTATGGGTCTGAAGGCCGGTTCACCTTCACCTCCCACACGCCTGGAGAACATCAGATCTGTTTGCACTCCAACTCCTCCAAATTTTCTCTATTTGCCGGTGGAATGCTTGTAAGTGTAGCAAGTTTATTAGTGGCTTTATGCTCTGGCAGATACTTTTCTTCTGTTGATATACTATATGGATTTTAGGGCTGTGTTGTCACATTTGGTATTCTCTCTGTAGCGAGTCCATCTGGACATCCAAGTTGGCGAGCACGCAAATAACTATGCAGAGATTGCTGCAAAAGACAAGCTGACTGAGATGCAGCTGAGGGTGCGTCAGTTGGTGGAGCAGGTTGATCAGATCCAGAAGGAGCAGAACTATCAGAGAGTAAGAATAATTTTATTTTCATTCAAGGAGATTTATAAGGCTGCATGTAGATGGTGCGATTTAACACTGAACATGTCCACATTTTTCTAAAGAATCAATAGGTAACCCGACTTCCCTTGTCAAAAACAGCTTTGTTATTAGTAATTCGTTGCTTTATTTGCTAATGAGTGCTGTTCTCTCCACCCTACTGTTCTGTAGGGTGTGTCCTCTGCTCCCAACCTATTTACATGGTTTTTCTATGGATTACTAATCAGTATCAAACATTTTATAAGCAATTTTCACACACAAGCTTAATAGCAGAGCAGTTTTACTGAGCTTTTCAGAAGAACGCGACAAACTGGATAAATTTTATAAAAGTTTATTTTTGATAGTTATACTACATGGTAGTGTGACAAAGATTAAGATGTTTGACGCAGCCATAACCCATTCAAATTTTGCACATCAATGCACAAATCAACTAAAGTGCGCACTTTCAAAATTGGAGGGCCTTGAGGAGTGTGGGTATTGTATATATTTATGATGTAATAATGTCACATTCTATTTTTTTTTTTCCAGTACCGTGAAGAGCGCTTCAGGCAGACCAGTGAGAGCACCAATCAGAGAGTCCTGTGGTGGTCTATTGTTCAGACACTGATTCTGGTGGCCATCGGTTTCTGGCAGATGAGACATCTTAAGAGCTTCTTTGAAGCCAAGAAATTAGTGTAAATTGTATGTATGTGTGAGACAGTGTTTTTGATTTAGTATGCAGTATACATCTGATTGGTCATGTCTAGACTGCTGAACCAAACCTGTAAGTTGAAACTCCTCTCAAACTTCTCCTGGATCTGCATTGAGCATTTCATCATTATTTGCTTGTATGCCACTTAACTCTTGGCTCTGTGTAAATGTTCTTGTCCAAAGGCCAAAACCACATTACATTTTTATGGGTTTTTTTTCCTTTATGAATGGAAATTTAACTAATCAATTTGATCTGAGTTTTTTTGTTGAAGCTTAGAATCAAGAGCTTTGTGTAAAGTTTAGTGTTAACATAAAGATCAATTTTTGGATTCTTTTGCTCAGTGTACAAGACTTGCTATCTGGGTTAGCATTTAGTGACATGTTTGTTTCTTTCAGAGTGAATGTATGTCGATACTTTTTATTTAAGATTTACTTGTTTAATTAGCATAAGCTGTTTTTCATTCAGCTGGGTTTAGAAGGTTTTTCACAGTTCCACTAGTGTGTCTGCAGCCGACCACACATGCAACAGAGCTGACATGAAATTGGTGGATTTTTTTTTTGATGCAGTCTTTGGGGGATGGGGGGGATTTAACATAAAATTTTGTTATATATGTTTGGTTCTTTAAATTTAGAGTTTGAATCCTTTTGGAGGGGAAGGCAGAATTATAATGTTCTATTAACTGTATATTTTTCTGGAAGAATTTGGTTGGTTGTAGGTGAAAGTCTCTTATTAATAAACCACTCTTGTGGTTTGTTTCTAATTCTATTGTCTTACCCCGTATTTACCTTTTATTGTAAAATTCTTCAGTCATGCTGGCCATTTAATTTCCTGTGTTTAAGATGCTCAGGTAATTCTGGAGTTGATGAAGAAAATGACTGTCACGCACCGTTTTTGTCATAAAAGCTGCAATATCAACCGTGCAAAAATAATGCGATCCTCATTGCGCCATATGGCCATTTTACTGTTTGAATTTGTTCCATATAAATAATTTTTTTCCTTTTTAGGGTTTCCCCACTCATGAGCCATTTAAGATGTGACCATGTATCTTTTTTAATTTGGGGTTCTTACTTGACATTTGTTGTCTGAGGGTTTAAGCATTTTAAATGAACAGATTATTGAAAGACTTCAAGGAAAACTGACGTGATTTGTTTGATTGCACACAAATAAAGCTTTCATTCCCCTCCAGTTTTTTTTACAGTTATAATTTAATGTACCAAGAAAAAGCTTATAAATATATTTCCAATTTACCTAACATACGAGGACTTGTAAATATCTAGTAGGGCAGTTAAAAAAAAAACAACAACCCCGTATCCTCATGCATTCAGGAAAATGAATGAAATATTTTGCATTAAAAAAAAACTTTCTTTAGTGACCAGCATATTTATACGTTGATATTTAACCTCCTTTCTTTTGGTCAGAGATTTTTTTTTTTTTTTTTTTTTTACTTTTCTGAAAAGTTGTATGTGTTTAGTCTGTCTGGGTTTTTATTCCTGTAGGTGAGCTGGCTGTTATTTTTAATATTATACAATTAGTTTCCTCTGAATGGGTTGAAAGTCAATGGGTACTTGCAGAATTGTTGCAGCATTTTGACTGACTGGAAAAATAATTGAATTGTTTTTTTCCAATGTGAGATGTCTACATACGGAAATGGCCCTACAACTGTACACATGTTCACAACCAATGTTCATGTGATATAAACCAGCCTGATAGTAATTAACATAGTCAGCTAATTGTCTGACATCGTTATCTCAAAAGATGCAACAATTTAAGAAATCTATTTTGCTCATTTTGACTTAAGAGCATCCCACCCAGTTGAAATGTAAATCGTCTTCAGCTGTTTATGAAACGCAGCTTATATTTTAGACCAGTTTCCAGCGTGACTCCGGGGTTCGATTCCTACCTCTACCAAGCAACCACTGTGGGCCCTTGAGCAAGGCCCTTAACCCACAATTGCTCAGTTGTAAAAAAAAAAAAAAAAAAAAAAAGACCAAATGTAAGTCACTCTGGATAAGAGTGTCTATCAAATGCCTATCTGTATCTGGTACCAGTGGGTGATCTGCGGATTATGTGGTCATTTTTCCAGATTTGCATTTGGCAAAGGCTGCTTCAGTTTCATAAAAAAAAAAAAAAAAAGACATTTTCGTAATAACTCATAAAAGAAGAATGCAGTATTGATATAATAAAAGCACTAACTATTAAAATCCTGTAAAACAAACTCCTAAAAACAAGTCATTCATTTTCTTGATTCTCGGGCCGGGGGTCTCATCGCTCTTGCGTGGGTTTCCTCCGGGTTCCTCGGTTTTCTCCCACAGTTCAAAAACATGTACGATATGTGGATTGGTGATTCTAAATTGCCAATAAGAGTGAAAGTGCGCGCGTATGTGTGTGTAGTTGTTTGTCAATGTGTGGCTCTGAGGTGGACTGGCGACCTGCCCAGGGTGTACCTCCGCCTCTTGCCCAATGTGCACTGGGATAGGCTTTAGCAGAACTCAGTGACCCCGAAATAGGGAATAAGCGGGTAATAGGTTGAATGAATGAATGAATGTTACTGTTTAAATAAAGGTAGGAACCTTGTCTCTGATCCCGTTGTTTCCATTCGAACTCTTGGGGTGGAACGCAATGGAAAAAGCCATCGTGTATTTTTTTCATAATTCTGCACTATCCCGCATTTACTCATTTTCTCTAATCTAGTCGCCTGTTATTCAGAACATACATCTTTTCGCCATGTTATATTTTAAGTAAATGTTTTTTTTCTTTAGTCACGTCTGTAAATCAAACACTTTAGTTAATCAGTACGACTTTTATCACCGGTAGCGGTTAGGTTACGTGTCGGAACTACGTGTCGCAAATTTTGCGAATAACCGGCGCTAGAAAACGAGCCGCTAAAGGTGGTAGATAAATCTAAAACCCAAGACATTTTACAAATATGAAGAGTAAGATAAATCAATCCGTTTTGCCGTCTATCCGGTACCGTAAAAAGAGGAACTGGGACAGAACATAATGTCTAATCCAGCTAGCTGTTTAAATGGAAAGCACTGTTATCGTGTTTATGTGTGACTCCTGTAATTAGCTTTTAAAAAAATCCCCTACAAACAGCTGTAACGATTTTAGTCCAAACCAACATGATGTATTCTTCCCGAAGAAAACCAGTGCTCTACTTTAAAGAGGACAGGAGGTAAGAACATTTGTATATTCACGGTTTATATTTCTCTGGAGTTTAATTTGTTCTCCCAGCGTTTGAGTGGGTTTCCTCCGTGTACTCCTGTTTCCACCCACAGTCCAAAAACATGTACATTAGGTTGATTGATCATTCTGAATTGACCATAGGAGTGAATGTGTGAGTGAGTGGTTGTTCATCTATGTGTGACCCTGTGATGGACTGGTGACCTGTCCAAGATGTGCCCCTACCTCTCGCCCTATGTGAACTGGGAAAGGCACCAGCAGACCCCCGTGACCCCGAATTGGGGAATAAGCGGGTAAGAAGATAAATGAATGCATGAAAGTATTTCAAGATAAAGAAAAAACTGGTACTGTGATCACATGCAAGCAGCTCTAAGCAGTAAGCTGATGTTTTCTGATTCTTCCAATTATTTTTCATTAAGAAATGAGAAGCAAAAGACTCGTGATGTGATGTGAGTAGTATCGAATCAATAGTGTGTGTGTGTGTGTGTTTGTGTTTGCAAGTTTATAAAGTGGGGATGGGGTGTTTATAAAGAGAAAAATTGTTGACTTGTGTGTGTGTGTGTGTGTGCATGAGTTAATCTGTATATCTATATTATAACTTGCTTGCAACAGAGATCTTATCTTATTGTGTATAACCAATGCAAATGCTTAAATTCATTAAAAAAGCGCTACTTAATACATATTAAAAGAATGTTTTTACTTTGCTCACTGTACGTCATGTCTATTCATGTTGTTTAAAACAGCCACCAGTCAACAGACAGTGGATATAATAAAGCGAATGGTCAACAACAAATTAAAACAAAAATAATTAAATATTGACCAATAGTTTAATAAGCGATCAGTTGTCAAAAAGACAGGAGGTGGAGCTGGAGGTGGTAGAACTGAAGATGGATGGTGGATGGCCCTGCGATGGATTGGCGACCCGAACAGGGTCTACCCCTGCCTCTCGCCCTATGTGAGCTGGGATAGGCACCAGCAGACCCCTGTGACCCCAAATTAGCGAATAAGCGGGTAAGAAAATGAATGAATGAATGAGGAGGATGGACAGAATGAAAGATGTTTATTAGAGGGATGGTGTATGTAGGATGTTTTTTAGGATGCAAAGTGAGTGAGACTAGGTTTATGGATGCAATGAGGGGAAAACGTGCAGGTTCTTTGGGTGAAAGAGGCAGATGTAGAGGACAGGGCAGTGTGAAGAGTGATCTGCTGTGCAGAAAATCTTAACTCTTATGATTTATTTGTAGATTCTGATCATTCATAAAGGCCAATATGAATAATGTAAAAAAAAAAAAAAAAAGCATAGTCACCAGCAGGTAGAGATGTGTGCAAACATTTACTCAAAAGCAAAGCAAATGAATTTTCTTGGAAATTTTTAGATTTAAGATGATTACTGATATGTATGTATATACATGGGACATTTTAATACACCAAAAGTTGTTAACGCATAGCACATATCATAAATTAATCATTAATGCTATTTCATATTTCTAATAATAATAATGATGATAATTATAGTAAACAGAATAAGAAAGAGAAGGCGCATGGCTGATGCAGTTGCTGCTGAAGTGCTGACTACTGAAGAAACTCCTTGTTGGAAATGCCTCAGCATATAAACTAATGGTATTTTGTTAAAATATACCTAGTTACAATTAGAAGTACTAGTCACCGGATAAAAATGTGTTTAATATTGACGTCATCTGTACTATCACTTCTGCAAAGGTCAGTATTGTTTCAAACAAAATTCCTGCTTTACTTTGTTTGTTTTGGAATTTTGGAAGCTTGAAACATTTCCGCTGTGTATGTATTGGCTGAAAGCTGTTACTGAGAAGGTATTGACATTAAGGATGTTATAATCATTAAATAACCTTATGATTGCAATTAATTGACATTATTTATCAAAATAATTGAATCAATTATTTTGCACTTAAAATAGTTAAAGGCACATATTTCCTTGCAAAAGGAGTGAAGAGAAGAGCAAAGAGTGCTTGTGTTTCTTTCCCGTAACCAGTAAGCCGTTAAATTAATGGCCTGTTTTTATTTACGTTATCTTCATATTTTCTGAATGTATTTATAGTTATATTTGATATTTATAATTTTTTTATGATCACTGTTAGCTATTTATTGCATTTATTTAATTTTTTGCTTAATTATCTGTGCAGCTATTTGGATACGAAACTTTATTGCATCTGTGCACCTTCACAACTAACCTGCTTTGATTGTTTTTTTTTGTTTTTTATGAGTGCTGTTCATGAAGCTGATCCCATCTAATTTAATTTTTTTTTTCTACCTCAGGTTTTTGTGGAGAAAGTGTACGGTGTTAAAGCTGTTTAGTCTCTGCCTGGTGCTCCTTCTCTGCTCTCTTCTCTGGCTGCAGCTGAGCTGTTCATCTGATCTGAACCAGACTTTGTTGGCTGATGGTCCAGCCTATCGGCCGTGTAACTTGGAGCGACAGTCTGCCCCTGTTGAAGACTTCTCTTGGGGCCCTCATAAAATGGCCCTTATCATTCCTTTCAGAGAGCGTTTTGAGGAACTTCTTATATTTGTGCCGTACATGCACGCCTTTCTCAACAAAAAGAAAATACGACACAAGATCATTGTCATTAACCAGGTGGATCATTTAAGGTGAGGGTTTGATTTTATTTTGCAGGCTTAGATAAGAAGCTGTGCCACTACTGAACATTTTCTTTTTTAATTATTAAAAAAGGCTAATCAGAGTTCTGTTGAAAGTGTGTCATAGTACTGTTGTAGGTAAAGTACCGAGATGATCAGTAAAGTATTCTGATTCAGTTCAATCCAAATTCGAAGCTCCTCAAAATTTTATGATTTCCCAGCCCATAGATGAGAAATTTGACTCTGATACTGGTTTCTTTATCTAGGCAAACTTCAGTGTGTGAATTAATGAGCTTCAGTTTGAGTGAAATATTTGGTTACTCTCAAGTAAAGTTTACACTAGATATTGGATAATTATTTTATCATTGGTACATTTTCTTATTGCTGGAGAAGACCAGCTTTGATTTACATTCTAACTGAAAAATTATTTAGACACAGGCAAAAATATCCAAATCAGCATGAAAATCCCTATAAAATTTAAATAATTAGCACGGAGATAAATTTAGACTTCAGCATTTGTAATGTTCATATCCGCATTTCAGGTTCAACAGAGCATCTCTCATTAACGTTGGCTACATGGAGAGTGGAAATGATACGGACTACATAGCAATGCACGATGTGGACCTCCTTCCTCAAAATGAAGCTCTGGATTATGGATACCCAGAAGAGGGACCCTTTCATGTAGCATCTCCAGACCTTCACCCTCTGTATCACTATAAGACATACGTAGGAGGAATTCTGCTGCTTACCAAGAAACACTATCAAATGGTAAAGTATAATCAATTTATTATTATTATTATTAGAGTATTCCTATGCATGGTCGTCTAATAACAAGAAAGTCCCCGGTGTTTGCATGTTCTTCCTGTGCTTGCGTGGGCTTCCTCTGGGTACTCTGGTTTCCTCCTACTATCCAAAAACATGTTTATTGGGTTGATTGGTGATTCTAAATTGCTCATAGGAGTAAATGTGTGTGTGTGAGTGGTTGTTTGTCTGTGTGTGGCCCAGAGATGTACTGGCGACCTGTCCAAGATGGACTCCCACCTCTCGATCCTATGTGCGCTGGGATAGGCACCAGCAAACTCGCGTGACCCTGAAGTTGGGTAAAAAGAATGAGTGAATGAAAAGCCCTTTCCAACTTTCTATGGTGTGTATTGTATTGATGTGCTGTCATGGAACTTTGATCAAAATGGTTTTATTTTTTTTATAAAGCCTTATTTATTGATCTATTTATGAAGTCAAGCTTTAATGCTATCATAGCAATAAAAGATAAAGTTTCTCTTGTACAATTTATATTAATACAAATATAAACTTTATATACAAAGCCAAAATATAAACAACCTTAATTAAGTGTTAGACACAACCATTACAGAAAGAGACCATGCGAATGTTGGATCGCTATGATGCTGTTATAAATGACTGACATTTTACAGTATTTCAGTATAACACTAGATTTGCTGACTATTGCTTTGGTAGACATTACAGAATAAAATCACTAACCCTCCGCTGGAAATGTTTTCTAGTGCAATGGAATGTCTAATCGCTTTTGGGGTTGGGGAAGAGAGGATGATGAGTTCTTCCGAAGATTGCGGACGGCAGAACTGCAGGTAGAAAGAAAAAATTCTTTTGAAAAGCCTTTTGTACAATTTTTTTTAAAAGTTTTTTTTTTTTATTTTTAACAAATATTACATGCTGTCTACGAACATGGCTTGCTGTCTAATCCTCTTACAGCTGTTCAGGCCAAAAGGAATCACCACAGGGTACAAAACGTTCAGGCACATTCACGACCCTGCCTGGAGAAAGAGAGACCAGAAGCGGATAGCTGCACAAAAACAGGTATAAAAGAGTCACAACCCAACACATGCAAATAAACACCTCAGTCAACAATATCCAAATAAAGTGTTGAATGAAGCTGAATGAGGTCATTACAGTCTAAGCGTGACGCTGAACAGAGTGGGATTAGTTGCCTTGCGTGTCGGTCAGATACAATCTTGGCCAATGAAAGCTGTTGTATGGTCCAAATCTTCTGCTGTCTACCCAAACCTCTAGTCAACTAAAACTATTCAAAGATTTTGTATTTGGTTATTGTTTGACATTTACACTTTTTTTTCAACTGCAATACTGTATGACTATGAAAACCAGGAGGGGGCAGCAACTGAAAACATTACCGTCAAACAAGCCCTATAATTTAACATCAGTACTACTGCAAAAATAATAGACAGGTTCACCTCTACACTTTGACGCTGACAATGATAAAATAGATACCGAAGATGAATTAAAAAAACCTGTTTCAGTTAGTACTGCACGAAATTAAAACAAGCTGTCCTTGTGATATTTAGTGTTCCTGTTTATTACAATGTAATTGATTTTCCAATGGAATGCATCTGCGTAAAATGCACACAAAGTATAACCATCGGCAAATACAATAGAATATTCATTCATAATCTTACCCGTTTATTCTCTGATTCAGGGTCACTGGAGTCTGCTGGAGTCTATCCCAGCAAAACATAGAGGCAGGGGTACACCCTGGACAGGTCGCAAGTCCATCTCAGACAATAGACTGTTGTAAATTACTAAAGTTTATGTTTTTCTGGTGATTCAGATACAGATTACAAATATTTCATCAATCAAATGTTACATTTGCAGTACCCTTGCCTCTAGCCCTATGTGCGCTGTGATAGACAAACCCCCGTGACCCCGAATTAGGGAATAAGCGAGTAAGATGATGAATGAATGAATATTAAATCAATGTATAATCTTTACTGTACAATTAATCTTCTTAAAGCGACAACGTTAGTTTTTTAGTTAGTAACTTGCTTGAAATGTTGATACAGTAAAGCAGGCATGAAAATCTATATAACTTAATTATTCACTTGCTTTTAACTTTGTAATTAATTCACAAATCTCATGCGTTCTGAAGTTTGGTGTAGTCGACTATAATCATGACTTGACATTACACACCAAAAATCTGGTAAACAACTTGGTATTGTTTAATATATTTTAAATATATAATATTTATGGGATATTTGTCCATTCTTTTGTTTGTTTGCTCTGTGATTTTGGCAGGAACAATTTAAAATTGACCCAGACGGCGGTCTGACCAATCTGCGCTACAAGGTGGAGTCTCGTCAGGAACTGACTATTAGTAGCGCCCCCTGCACAGTCATCAGCACTTTGCTGGAGTGTGACGTCAGCCAAACTCCCTGGTGCCAGTTCAGCTAGTACATCTGCCTGACTAAAGCCTTGTGCCATCATAATGACATGTATGAGGTTATCGTTCAGGGCAGGTTTGCAACCACAACCTAAATCGGGAAAATTTAAGGACAGAGAAAGACACTGAGGTTTTGTTACTTTTGGACAGTATTATTATAATCTTTAATAAAACTGCCGACGTTTAACTTGGACAGAACTGAACTGTCGGACCTTTCAGGTACTGCACTGAAAATGTGTCAGCAATGTTACTACTAATATAAGATTTCATAAGATAAAACTTTTTAAACTGATGAAGCTAAAGCATTGGCATTTATTTAAGGTCTTCCTCACAATGTAGTTATTAACATTTTATTTGTTTGCTGGATTTTAAATGCACAACTTGATGCTTATATACATAAATATGGGTTAAAGGTATTTGGGAAGACATTTGCACACTATCCCAAGTCAAAGTTTCTTATCCTGTACCGTATTTTGTTTTGTTTCTTTATATTAAGTTGATTTAGGTAAGATATAGATCCTGCGTGGCTGCTGAATTAAACTGTATTAGTAGAGCGTGTCACCGAGCTCTTTACCAAAGACTCTTGACAGCATGCTGTGATATGGATTTGATTTTGAATTTTAACAAGATTAATTTAATCATCTTTTAAAGATTATTAAATTGGATTATTCCAAGGCATGTTATTTTTTTTTCAGTGATATCTTCTCCATTGGGGCATTTGCTGGCTAATTTCTGTTCTCCGCTATGAACTCTACTAAAAAGTGTTGGTGAGGGTTGACATGGTTCAGCCATGATGGATCTTTCATATCTATCAAGTTGATTTTACTTTCGGAATTTTCCTTTCTTTTATTTGGCATTTTATTTTAATACATTCACAAAGCCAGAGCTGCTGAGAATACATTTTTGGTCCAGTTGGCTCCATGCAGCTCTACTTGAGGGTTTTTACAAATGCCAAACTCGGTCCTTGGGTATCCATTTTAAAGTTGCCAATTCCTAATGACACATGCCAACATTAAACATTGACCTTGTTGAAGAATTCTGAATACATGCTCACACCCCCTGACACAGACTGTGATGTATAAAACTGACAGCAAAATAGCAGTAAATGCACTTTGTGCTAGAAATGCAATGAATCTGTTTGACATTAAAATATCTAGGAACATGTCTCAGCCTGTCTCCAACTGCTTCTGGGAGATTATTCTGGAAATGCTACGCTCTTTTAAGGTTAATGTACCCGAGGTCCATCCTGTACCGGATTCTTTTGTTTAAAAAGACTAATTGCTTTAAATCACTGATTATTGCCAGAATAGAAAATCTATTGAAATAGCCAGCATTTGTAAAATATACAGAGAGAGCAAAGAAGAAGTGGGAGTGGTGGCTTAGTGCTTAAGGTGTTTGACTGATACCAGGAAGATTGGCGATCAATTCCCAGCACTGTTGGCTCCTGAGGTTGTTAGTCGCTCTAAATAAAGGTGTCTGCCAAATGCTGTATATTCCCTTATTCTGCCGCTTATTCCCAAATTTGGGGAGCCTGCTGGAGTCTTTCCTACTTAACATTTGCAATTGCAATAAAATATAATTTAGCATTCTATTGCGAATTTAAAATTTAAGAATTTAAGTTAAGATGAATTATTTGAGTTAATAATTCTTGTTAGTAGGATAACTGAAACTCATTTTATAGCTCATATATAATCATTTACAGACACTGTTATAAACCATCTGTAATGGTTTCCATGGTTTACACGGGTGGTAATAAGACAATCGCCTTAATGCATATTTTATTAAAATTATGAATTATTGTCACAAATATGCCCAAACAGCAGACACTTTCACCCAAGTATTAACCAGATCCACCTTCTTGTGGCAATTATATTGAGAATGTTGTTCACACCAAAGATGACATAACAATATTCTCTGAGAATTTCCATTTGCATTTCAGCTGCATATAATGAGAAAACTTGCTAACTGTAGCACATTGTTAGAAAAGGCAGTTTGCAAAGATTCATATAGAAAAGTATTACACTTCTTTTGGAGGTGATTCATTCTTCAGGAGTAGCTTTTTAGCAAAACCTGCTGTATATTGACCCTCATTTATAAAGCAGTCTGCTGAGAAATCATTCCTCTTACTGGCTTATTTCCGAATTTGGGGTCATGGGGGTCTGTTGGTGCCTATGCCAGCTCACATAGCGTGAGAGGCAGGGGTACACCCTGGATGGGTTGCCAGTCCATTACAGACAAACAACTACACATTCACATATATGGGGAATGTAGAATCACCAATCCCCTAATGTACATGTTTTTGGACTGTGGGAGGAAACCAGAGTACCCAAAACATGCAAACTCTGCACAGAAAGATCCCGGCCTGGGAATCAAACCTGTGCAACTGTGCAAACCACTACCCCACCACGCCACCCCCATTGTTACATTCTCTTTTAAATGTTCATTTGGGTTGATATCTGTCAATATCGTATGATATACCTTCATATCATATCTTTCCATTTAGCGATATCTGATTGAGCCGTGCTTTCCTTGAGATCACTTCTAAATGCAAAAGAAAATGTAAAGACCCTTCCCACTAAGAGAGGCTCCAGATCATGCCAGCAAAATGCCTGTAAAAGCATAAAAATGCCACTGGCCTCCTTTACTGTGCAGCACAGATGTACTCGCCCACTTATTAAAATGATGACGGATATATTTTTGTCCATACATATTGAACTCTTTAACTTCCCTTCTGGACTAAATTTTTCTTCTGACAGTTTGAACATGTTGCCTATCTTTTTTTTATTGCATGCCACAATATTCCACCAAGTTTATTTAATTTAATTTAATTTAATCCATAACATATAATTGTATTCAGTCGTAATTCAGTTGACTTTTGTATTGGATTTTCCTATTGATAATTGTCATATAATTATTAAATCAATTCTTATTCCAATCCAGTCAAACCTTTTCCTCTCTTGTAAGTTTAATCAAACATTAATTCATTCATTCATTCATTCATTCATTCATTCATTCATTCATTCATTCATTCATTCATCTTACCAGTTTATTCCCTAATTCAGGGTCACAGGGGTTTGCTGGAGCCTATCCCCGCTCACATAGGGCGAGAGGCCGGGGTACATCCTGGACAGGTTTCCAGTCCATCACAGGGCCACACATTCACTCCTGTAAGAAGTTTATAATCAGCTACTTTGCATGCCGGAATATCCGGAGGAAACCCACACAAGCACAAAGAGAACATGCAAACTCTGCACAGAAAGACCCCAGGCCCGGTACTCAAACCTGGGACCTTCTTGCTGTGAGGCAACCATGCCATGTGAGACAATGTAAGCAATTAGGTCACAACTGCATGCAGTTTCTGGTTTGAGTCTGAAATCAGGTCTGTGCAGGATTTTTGTGCTTGTTATTTTTAGGATTGTATGAGTTGTCTCAATGCGATAAGGTTTGAAAACATGCAAAACATGGTGTTTTCTGCTTTTGCAAAACTTTGGGGGTCACAACATGTTCCTCATGTCAACCTTGCACTTTGTTGTAGGTGTATTTTTGCATCCTGAGCTACCCTGACCTGACCTGAGGATAAAGCAGATATTTAAAATGAATGTATGTGAGAAGTCGCCACCTATCTGAGCTCCACTAACAAGAAACAGGCTTACTTTTAACTTCTAATTTAATATTTCATGTTTAAGTATGAAACACAACAAGAAGGTTCCGGGTTTGATTCCAGGGCTGCAGTTCTCTCTGTCCTTCGTGTACTCCAGTTTCCTCCCACAGTCCAAAAACATATAGATTAGGTTGATTGTTGATTCTAAAATGTCCATAATAGTGTTTGTGTGTGTGAATGGTTATTTGTCTATGTGTGGCCCTGGGATGGACTGGCGACCTGTCCAGTGTGCGCTGGGACAGGCACCAGCAGACCCCCGTGACCCCGTATAAATTGTGTGACAATAAAATGTGTGATTGTTTGTCTATGTGTGGCCTTGAGATGGACTGGTGATCCGTCCAGCAGACCCCTGTGACCCCGTATTAGAGAATAAGCGGGTCAGAACATGAATGAATGAATGAATGAATGAAAGAATGTGTTTTTTTTTGGTAGGCTAATCTCTGTTTGCACACCGTTCCGCTAACCTCCTTAAACCCACATCCCTTTTCCGCAGCAGTGATGAAAATGTGTTAGTCGAAACTTTAAATCCGACTTAAATAAACGAACAGTCACGATAGTTAGTAGTTTGTAAACGTGTCTGAGGATTTCCCCATGTCACGCAGTTGCGGCTGCAGTGAACGGGTTAACAATTCCGCATTAAATCTTTTTAAAGCTCTTCTAACAGCGCTTGTAATTGGTCTGAAGCGGTTAATCTGCCCGAGCCGGTATGACAAATCAGCCATAATTCGCTTTCAATCCCGTCTGTGAGGATGCAAACAAAACTTGCGGATTCTGCCGTTTAAAAGCGCGAGCGTTTTTCCGCACTAGCTTCATTCTGCGCAGAGTTTGGCAACACGCAACATGGACACAAGGTTTATCCGAACAACAGCGCACTTTCCACCAAGAGCGCAACCAAAAAGCTTTAGCATTGACTGGATTCTTTCTTCAGGACACCGAAAGCCAGTTGATTCTCACATCGCATATACACAACCTAAAGTTCTTATGCGCCGAGAGTTCTTTCCTGCGTCAATAATCAATAGGCCTTTCGTTACAGCCTTCGGATCCGCGTGTGTTTACACTCCGCAGTTTTCCTATGAGCAGAATGCTGCGTTCAGAAACATGGACACGCAACTTTATGATGGTAAGAACAACATTTATTAAGGTTTTATATATTATTATAATCATGATAATTGGATGCGTAGCGTATAGATTTTTGTTCATTTATTTGAACATGCTCTAGTGAGTTAGTGCGTCAGACTAATTGACTACTTTTTAATTGATGGCTAGGGAACCGATCGGTTGGAGAATTCGGAATGAAGAGCTGTCGGCGGATCCGCACCGTTTTCAGCGCAGAGCAGCAGCAGAAACTGGAGGAGGTTTTCGCTAAACAGCGCTACATGACCGGCTCGGAGAAAATGCTGCTCGCCTCCGCGTTGCGTCTCACTGAAACTCAAGTCAAAGTCTGGTTTCAGAACCGAAGAACTAAATGGAGGAAGAACAGAGAAGTCGAGAAACGATTGAAGGATTGTAGGGACTTAAAAAACCATGAAAGATCACTGACAGAAGACGGAGAGATGAAATCCGTGGACAGTGATGAATCCACTGAATCATAGAAACACAGCAGCGAACCTCTTATTCCTCTTGTTAAACAAGAAATCAGGGCATCCGGTCACTATGTGACTTTATTCTCATAATATAAACACATTCATTCATTCATTCATTCATTCATTCATTCATTCATTCATTCATTCATTCATTCATCTTCTTACGTGTTTATTCCCTAATTCGGGGTTAGAAGGGTTTGTTGGAGCCGATCCCAATTCGTATAATCCTTTCTTTAATTCTTTGTGTAATCAGGTGTTGGAAATATTTTATTCTTTAAAAAAAGGTTTCTTTCGATTAGTTTTATTTCTATTTTGTTTCTGTTTATACGGTAGTAATGGTTTTATATTTTCCTACTAGAAAAGGTGTTTATGTATGTTTTTAAGACGAAATAAATCCCTGTATTAAAATATAAATGTCTGTTGTTGTGATTATTATTAATAGTAGAGGAACTGCTATCATTTTATTATAAACTGTCCATTAAAATAATTTTGTTAATTTTGTAGTCATTCGCAGTTAGTTTATTTTAACTTTGATTAATAGAAAGTGCATACAGAATGTATATGTTTATTAAAGAGATAATGATTTTATTTACATTAGTTGTATATTATATTTAGGTTGTGGACTTTAGGTCTACCTGGAATTTGTTCGAGATTCCAGTCCAGATGAGATGAAAGAAGCTGTAGGAATGTTCCGACTCCTTTATCCCAACACTGATGAACACCAGAGGGCAGCGTGAATGAGGAAGAATCCGCTTTCAGCCTCAGCGCCAGATTCCCACAATCACATTAGATTAAATGTAATGAAGTAATGCCATGATTTATATGAGATTTGAAGATTGTGCTACAAGACTTCACAGAAATTCCGCGTGCTTTTAAGACGCACAATTAAGCTTCTGAAGTGTTCCGACACTGACTACAATTATTAGCACGGTTTCACCACGTTATAAACAATTTTAAAAACTGTAACTAAAAATGACAGATTCAACAAAAACAAAAGAAATCCATTGAACATTTCATGTTATTATGCACTTTCAATATTGCACATAAAGTTTTTATGAAACCTATTTACATTAAATGTTATAAAAATCTTCATTATTCATATAAAATAATATAAATATAAATGTTGAATTGTTAGTAAAATGTCGTTTTCTACCAGTATATCTAAAATAATAATAATAATAATAATAATAATAATTGAATTGGTTTGTAAATTTCTGGGGGGAAAATGGCATGCAAGTCCTATTTATGAAATAATAATAATAATAATAAT
>JAOTRA010000029.1:8016346-8027677 GCA_026260255.1 Pseudolaguvia tuberculata | reverse complement strand
CACACACACACACACACACACACACACACACACACACACACACACACACACACACACACACACACACACTAGTCATTACTGCTGATATGATAATTGAAAGAAGTGCAAGAGTTGGAGGAATAGTGGTCACAGCTCATGAGAACAGACAGTTGTAACTGACCACACAAAGGAATCCCCCCCCCCCAAAAAAAGTCTGCAACGCTCATTGTTCCTATTATGTTGAGTGATGTACATGTGCATATGTATTCATGTGCTTGCCTGTGTGCCAATCCATGGAAACAATAAGAGAGCTGCATTAACAAAAATACACAAGCCGGCTTTTTCTTAGGGACATTAGCTAATAGTTAACATATATTTATGTTGTTCTGTTTATGCTGAAAAGCTGACTTGTAATTCATTAAATCCTCTGGTAGCCAGCATCACTTTGTGCCTGCTCGGCGAGTGTAAAAATACCACCGACATTACAGTATCATATCACTCCGGTGATTAATAAACACTGATGAGAAGGCTTTCTTTGCCTGCCAACGCCTCTTCTCCAGGCTCGGCTATAAAACTGACGCGCATCCCCATTGGCAATTGTCAGACACTGCAAATCAACACTCGACAGCAGGCTTTCTCCGACGTGATCACACATCCGCTGTTTGTGTGTTGGTGCTTTACAATTTAAAGGAGTATAGTCTGGTTTTGGGACAGGCCTAAACTAATATGTGCCATTTTCACATTTACAAAACAAAAAAAAGAAAAGATTTGATAAAACTGGCATAATCCATAGAAAGAAACTGACTATCATATTATTTGCCGGATTTGATATATAAACTGTGTCATTTCAAATGGCTCATAGAAACATTTTAACCAGTGCTGGGAATCAAACCCCAACTACTAAGGTACCCCATCGGCATGCAACATCCCCTCAATCAACGCTTCACCTGGGCAATTGGATATACTATATTTTAGGCACTAGTACATGTTCGAGTAAATTATTGAGGCATAGATGTAGCATAAAAGTTTTACTCTCATTTCATTCATTCATTCATTCATTCATTCATTCATTCACCTTCTTACCCGCTTATTCATAGCACACATAGGGCGAGGGCGGGGGTACACCCTGGAGGGTTGTATTACAGTCCATTACAGGGCAATACATAGACAAACAACCATTCATACACACATATGGACAATTTAGAATCACCAATCAACCTAATTGATTTGGACTGTGGGAAGAAACCCAGAGGATTACCCAGAGGAAACCCACGCAAGTGCAGGGAGAACATGCACACATGCAAACTCTGCACAGAAAGATCCCCGGCTGGCACCTTCTTGTTCTGAGGTTTATTCTATGAAATATCATTTATATTTGCAACGCATGTATTAAAATAGTGACGAGGATGGCAAATATGTAAATTAGAAACATATAAAACTACAGCACATACAGCACATTTGAAATTGAGTCCTAATTACATATTGCTTTAAAATCCTATTATGTGGCATCAAAGAATTAAACAGCACAAGGCTTGGAACATACTTTACCAGAAGACATTATTATAGACTATGAAAGTTCTTTTAGTTCCACAACATATACTTAGTCTATTATCTGTAATATTCTATAGGCCACACATTCAATGGGAAACTGGGAAATCTAAACATCATAAAGACCAGGAGCAGACTATTCATTCATTCATTCATTCATTCATTCATTCATTCATTCATTCATTCATTCATTCATCTTCGTACCCCCCTATTCCCAAATCAGGGGTCATGGGGGTCTGCTGTGCCTATCTCTTATTTAATTATTTCTATTTTTAATGACAACATATTATAACTTTACAGGCTAACTGTCACTTGTCAGTTGATCAAATTATTAAATGATACTAATTATAATCATACTATATCATGAGATATACTGTAGTCTTAGATATATTTGTGCAATTATACCAGTTTCCTCGTAGACAGTTAAATATTAATACACTGCTTGAGATGGATAAATAAATAAATAAATAAATAAATAAATAAATAAATAAATAAGTAAAGTAATATCTTGTCACAAAATGCACTTTTGGCCAAATAGTGTGGCCTTGTTATTAAGTTGATCTACTTTGTAAGTCAATAAGCTGAATTTTGAAATATGACTCACACACACACACCACATAAACAGTTTGCTAAATGTGGTTAGAGTAAGGCAGCGCGGTGGCGTAGTGGATAGCACGGTTGCCTCAAAACAAGAAAGTCCCTGGTTTGATTCCCGTGCCGGGGATCTTTTTGTGTGGAGTTTGCATATTGTCCCCATGCTTGCGTGGGTTTCCTCCAGGTACTCCAGTTTCCTCTCATAGCCCAAAAATATGCAGATTAGGTGGATTGGTGATTGTAAATTGTCCATTGGAGTGAATGTTTGAGTGAATGATTGTTTGTCTATGTGTTGCCCTGAGATGGACTGGCGACCCGTCCAGGGTGTACCTGGCACTGGGATAGACGCCAGCAGACTCCCTTGACCCCTAATTAGGGAATAAGCAGGTAAGCAGTGGTTAGAGTAAAGGCTACTATTATATACCTATATTACATATATACATATATTTTCATTTGTTCTTTCATTTCTTAGTTTCTGTATTTCTGACAGAAACAAATGGGTCATGATAGATGAGATGTCAAAATTATTTTATTATTTTAGTTTTCAATTGGTTAATACACCTTATGCCTTGTTATTAGTCTTTAAAGAGTATAATGATCCAATAGATTTTTTAAATAAAAGAACATCATCATCTATACTGTCTTTTATCCAATGTAATGGGTAAAATGTAAAAACAAATCAGCAATATTCAATAGTCATGGAAACGTACTTGCAACATAGATAGGATATATTATAAAAAAATATAGCTTGTTATGAAACCTGAAATTTCTTCATCCTACAGTTGAAAACATGACTAATACAAAGTACTTCCATTAGAAACTCTTTCTCTTCCACATTAAATTCCTCCTGAACTCTGTCACAAATCTTAGAACAGATAATATTAACCATAACAATGACTCAACTTTTTCTTGATAAACATTAATATGTTTTAATACATTAGATATTTTAGGATGCCATCCATTTCCTTGTAATGGTGTTTCCATAGAAACACTATTATTAAACTAATATAAATCTATCAATTCTATCTGCCACTATTGGCATAGCTGCTGTCCTGGAAAATTAATCAACACCTTTTGAAGAATCAGATTTAGGAATTCAGCAGCACTTTGTTACAGGCAAAAATGATGATATACTGAGAATAGACAAAATAAATTAAATGTTTTAAGTCCAATTGAATTATATGAACATTCGGTGTGAATCACAACATGGTAATAATATCACACACTCCTTTGCACTGCAAATTATAGATTAGCTTTTAACTGCAAAATATTTGAGTTATGTGTCCTGGAGCTGTACAGCAAATTTTGTATGTTAATGAATCTCATTACATTTGTGTTGGGGAACCTGAATAATGACAGAAATGCTGTTTGTTCAGTTTTCTGGAATTTCTGAAATATGATATAATTACACTTGGTCTAATATTGTAGTGTTGTATTCATAGGTATTTGTTTTACAGATAAAACGTATACTGCTGGCACAATCACTCATTTAGACTATGCAAATATCTTGCACACACTGAAGGTCTGCTTAAGGTTTGGTCTACCAGAGGGTTGCCGTCTGTTCCGTATAACAGTCGCAACATCCTTTAAATTAAATTTTTTAAGCGAAGTATGATTAAAATGAATAACCTGTGTTGCTTGCTAGTTGCTAGTGGAATGTATAACCACTGAGGGACTAGTGACAGGCTGTCATCATTGCCCTGTGCCACTGACTGACTGAAGAGGTTGTTTGTCCCCCATGCTCCATGGGTCTTTAACTCTACATGAGAGGAAACATTATACTACACGCTAAACATTATGGACCTTAAACACTGATCTTTTTGGGGACCTTCATTGATAGGACAAAGAGAGGAAACAGTTTGAATCAAATTCGTGTCACCCGAGGGCCGGTGCCGACCTAATCCAAAATGTTTACTTTTACATTATATTTTACTCTTAAATGCATGTTGGGGCACCGCTAAAATTGTTTGGTCCTTTAACATAAAATGATATTGGACCCCCTGCCACATCCTGGTAACATATATATATATATGGTCAAAGTCAAGAAGTTTATATTTCCATCACATATGAGAGAGCAGTATACAGTGAAATGAGACATTTCTCTGGGACCTAAGGTGTGCATGAGCCCTAACAATTTTCCAAATTTGCAAAGAGAGTGTCCGTCAGTCACACAGCACACAGGAAGTGGCAGTGCTGTGGTTAAGGTATTGGTAGGGCTGGGAATCAAATCTTGATCTTCCAATTCCAGTCCAAGTTGCCACTGCTGGGCTCCTGATCAAGTCCTCTAAGCTCAAATTACACAGTTGTATAAATAAAATAAATATAATTCCCTTTAATGGAATAATGGAGCGTCTGCCAAAAACAATAAATGTAAATGATAACGTGGCTTTTGGCTTTAGGCAGACATTTTCTAGAATGACAAATATGGGCTAAGTACATGTCTCTGAATTACCAGGTAAAATAAGCCTAGTAAATGTATGGTTTCTACTAGATAGAGATGATACAGCTAGGAACATTTGAAATAAAAATAAGTGTTTGAAGGAGGTCTGCCCTCAAGTATTCAAAGAGCTGAACTGCGAGTTATCGTGTGAGACACTTTTTAGTATTTAGCACTTACATTACAAAGCTCCTTAATTACTGCTCTAAGAAGCACATCATAACATTATGCACTATAATATCAGGCCTAAGGTTACGAACACATTCCACCTATCTTGGTTTTCCCCTTTTCCTCTTTGAGCCTCCTTGATTGTTCCTGTAAAATTCCAAATCACATGCTGTAATAAGGTGCTGTTAGTGTTCTTTTCTTACATGGCTAAGCTAGAAGAAAATCTAAAACACCAAGAAGCAAACCAACCTGGATCACACACAGAGCATGAGCAACGTCTGACAGAGAAAGAAAATGTATGTTAGCAGAAAAATTCCTATTATTCCTAAATAGAAACCTTTTTTTTTCATCCCAAGAGTATCCAAACTGTCTAAGATTTAAATACTGCAATGATGATTAAGAAGATGATTAACAAACTTAAGTAACCGCCTTAAAGAGGGCATTATACGCTGGTAACAATTGTCAATAACGAGAAACAAAGTGGTGTAATTTTTGGTCTTTTTTTTTTTTATTCTACTGTTGTTAATTAATTTCCCCCATAAACAGTAGTATCTTATTCAAATAAGGGTGCTTCTTCATTAGCACACCTGTGCTCTGCTGTCTCATTAAAATTGGAATCCTGTAAATTTTTACATCCGCAGATAGAGCTCTATTACCAAATATTGAGCAAGGTAGCACTCTGTTAATTAATGTTATAACAAGTCTAGGAGTCATCAAGGGCTAATTTGCATAACCTGTGCAAAAATACAAAACACAGATAAATGTTCTCATCTCCTCGAGGCAGGTCTCTTCATAGTCAAGGTAGTGTTGTGTTGTGTTGTTACACCACCCAAACCCCCCGCAATCCAGAGCTCAAAAAGTATTAAAGACATCCAGCAAAGAAAGTTAATGAAAACACTTGAAACAATAGCTAATTAAATTGGATAATTGTAATCGACTGATCTTGATGGGGATTCAAATAATTATTACTTCTTGCCAGCATTCTAAAATACCTACCTACATGATGACCTAAAATAAGCCAATAATGTAGACTACTAACAGACCTTTGGGAAGACCTTTGATGGAACAGTAATCATTTAAAAGAATATGAAAACATTCACCCGGTCTGAACGATTTGCATTTATAGGCTCTTCGGCACCTCACAATAGATATCACAATTAAGTTTGATAACAACAAACACAAATGTTGACACAACCATGATCACCACCCATCATCCATCAACTCTTGCAGAGAACAATATGACAAGTATATCCAACATACATTCTATGTGGAGCTTAATTCTAATTGTTTTGGGGTGGATTACTTTCTAAATTAGCTATTTGGACATGGGTTATTTAGGTGATATTTGGTTAAAATGAATTGTGAGTATGGCTCATGTTTCTTCATTCCTCTAAATTGGCTTTTGTGTAAAAACTCCTGGGTCTCATCTGCACTCATGCATGTTAAGTTGGAGGTGGGACCCACATTCTGCAAATTAGCAGGCCAATTTCCATCCAAAAGTTTATACAGCAGCAGGCTGAGCGGAACACACAAGACTAAAGTGGATGGCTGTGCCTGCCGTGGCTGTGCTTGAAGCTCCTCTCCCAATTCAAAACAGCCAACTGAGTTATTATAGGCAAGGATTACCCAAATCTTTTTACCATGCTCTGTTAAGTTTAGACCATTGCACATCAGCTAGGGGTGGGATCAAAGCACGATTGTTTATTTAATGCCCACATTTGGCTGGTTGTAACTTCAAATTGTTTTCACACTGCAAACTGGAGCATGACAAGCCAGAATTTCACTAGCAAAATAATCAAATGGCGAGTATTTTTTGATGGGGTTCGATTAGGAAAGAGAAGGACATGAGTTCAAAAGATTTACAGGATCATAATGAATGACTCATTAAATGTTTCTGTTTAGTAATGAAAATGAAAAAAATAAATAAATCTTTTTTGCCCAATAGGTTTCCTTGTTACAGAACCTTGGCACAAAACTGCCAGCATGTGATAGAGTTAAAGAAATGTATTTAAAGTTGTAATCATAAGCATATGCACCACAGTCTGTTGTGTTATTTTCAAGCACGCTGATCATCAGAAAAAGCAAATTTAGTTGTCCTCTCTGTTAAAATTCTGGAAAGACTTCACAGTTAATAATTCATAAGGACTTGCTAATCTCACTGTAGGAGTCTAATTAACGCATCATTAAAAGCATAATTCTGATAATTATAATTTCTCACGTTTTAAATGGGAGTGCCACAGAGCTGTGCGGAGAGAAAGGGTGTCTGTGCAGCCAATTTACCGAATAAACCAGATTTGACAAACAGGACTTGAGAGATGTATGAAAGATGATTGGTTAAACAAAATAAATCGGATACGTTCGAGGGTAACAGCTTTTTAAAGTGCATTCAATTCTTTTTTGTGTGTTAACAGATTCAATTCATTCATTGATTTCTGGAGGTCTGGAGGTTAAATCCTAATTTGTAACTTGATCGTTTAATGTTAATCAGGAAAAGTAAAACACTGTGATATCTATATAAATTAAGAATCAAATCCCAGCTGTGCCATGTGCTGAACACGGATGGAAGTCTATTGGGAATAAAACTGGCTAGGTTCCCACTGTAGAGTGACAAAAATTCACTGGTCATATTTATTCTCTTGGGAAGAGGTAGACTAATTTGTTAAGTACAGCACACAGATTATAATTGCAATCGAGTGTGTTGGGAATAGGGCGGCGCGGTGGTGTAGTAGATGTCGCCTCACAACAAGAAGGTCCTGGGTTCAATTCCCGGGCCGAGGGTCTTTCTGTGCGGAGGTTGCATGTTCTCCCCGTGCTTGCATGGGTTTCCTCTGGGTACTCCGGTTTCCTCCCTCTGTATAAAAAATGCAATTTAGGTTGATTGGTGATTCTAAATTGTCCGTAGGAGTGAATGTGTGTGAACGGTTGTTTGGTTATGTGTGCGATGGACTGGCGACTAGTCCACGGTGTACCCCTGCCTCTCACCCTATGTGAGCTGGGATAGGTACCAGAAGATCCCCATGACCCTGAATTAGGGAATAATTGGAATAAGGGAAGAAGATGAATGAATGAATGAATGAATGAATGAATGTGTTGGGAATGTGGCAATTTGTCTTTTGGCTTGGTGACCTTGTCATGCAGTAAAGAAAAGAAAAGAGAGAGCTTAAGTTTATACAGATATGGATGCACCAATAATATTTTTTGAAAAACTTTCATATTGAAAACATTTACAGCATTTGGCAGACGCCGTTATCCAGAGCGACTTACATTTATCTTTTGGGTACAAATGAGCAATTTGGGGTTAAGGGCTTTGTTCAATCGCCTACAGTGGTGGCTTGATGGTGCTGGGATTCAAACCCCTGGGATTCTTTCTGGTAAAGGTCCAAGACCCTAGCCACTAAGCCACCACTTTTCTCATTTCCAAACCACTGAGCCAGACATTGTGTGCACATCCATGTTCACTAAAAGTTCTATCAATGACGTCGCAAGAATGATCAGTCTTAGTTATTGGTGTATACCAAATCAGTAACGTGTCTCTGTATACATGCACTATGTCATATTTATTTGATTTCATTTCAAATGACTGTGGTGGCTGACAACAAAAACCCTAATCTGCATGTTTTTGGACCGAGGGAGGAAACCCGGAGTACCCTGAGGAAACCCACACAAGCGCAGGGAGAACATGCAAACTCCACACAGACAGATCCCTGGCCCGGGAATCAAACCCGGGACCTACAAAAAATTTCTATAAAATAACACACAAAAAAAATAAAGTAAAAGAAAACTTCTGGACCAAAAAACGGATCCAAGTATTTGCTGACCATCTAGACCATGTTTAGGATTCTTGTAAAAGGGCTGGGCTACAAAGTATCATAATGAAATTGTCCGCTAATATGAAGGCTAATATCTATCAAAATTAATTAAAGTTAATTACACATTTAATGTTTTTTTCCATGTGATGAAAGAAAAATAGACGATGTGTTATAATAAACCTACTTTTCTGATTGGTTGCATTGCGTCTTATGTCATTATGTCTTCAGCATTGGTGCAAAGTTATGTATTCATTTAATCTAAAATACATACTCTTGGCTGATTAGAATGTTATAAAAGTTTTGTTTTTGTTTTTGTATTTGTTTTGACGCATCACGTTTATTTTACAGGAAATCACCTGACACTCTGTATCAGTTGTACGAGTTTGTACTGAAACTGTATTCATTGTTTTTTGTATGTTATTGTTGTTTATTGTGGCCCCCTGTTAGTTATGGTCTGGCAGTGGCACTGCTGGATATAAGTTGATATAACCCAGTCTAACCATAATAAAGACTTCTAACAAATTTGTGAAAAGTAAATGTATTTACAGTGTAATTCACATGTAATTGACAACCACTCAAGATCTTCACTCATTTCATGAGTTGAACTGGTGAGCCCAGATGTTTCCATCATGGCAGCTGTCCAAATCAATTATTACACTCTCAGCACAAATTTAATTCTCCCGCACTCGTCAGAGGTGTGAATAGGTAAACATCACTCTCTTCTGCTTTTCCCTTAAGATTGAGCACTGCATAAAATGGGATACAAAAGTGGTGAGTGAGACCAAAGTGTCTGATTGAGATTTCGGTGTTGTTGCCCTCCCAAATGACAAAAGGGGGTTAAATACAGAGTAGATTTCCCTGGTGAAGTGACAAGTGTTCACAAACCCATCACAGATGCGCACCCTTGTTGACTCTTTCGAAAAGTGAACAGTTATGTTGTTTCTGCTGCTTCTTTAAAGAATTGATTTGATCTTTCGTAATAAAGAGATCTTTTTCAAGTAAGGATTGTGGATTGTTGATCTCATTGTTGATTGTTGGTAGCCGGAGTGAGGTTTTGAACCGACAGGGCCTCATGTGATACAGACCTAGAAGAGTTTTTTGGAATAAAGCCCTATTGTTTTTGCTTTCACACCTGGTTGTGTTCGGGAGGTGAGAGCTTTATCACCTCAGGTGTGGAAAGGATGTCGCCTTTCTTTGTATGTGTTCATGTGTGCATGTGTGTGAGTTTGTGTACGTTTGTGTGACTTTCGTTCCCTTTGAAAGTTGACTCTAGCCACAAATGTGACTTCTAAAATCCAAAATAAACACAGATCACTAATTAAAATATATAGGAACAGGGTGCAGTTTTGTAGTGTGTTTTTTATTTGCTTTTTGATTATTATCATTTTATTTGCTTTATTTTTTATTTGCTTGTTAGACTACTTATTATTATTGTTGTTGTTGATGATTGTAAGGACTGCAGGTTTAAAGCCCTGCACCAGACAGTTTCCACTGCTGAGCTCATGAACAAAGGCCCTTAATTCTAAGTTAAAAGAAAAACAAAACAAAAGTGGATAGGGTGTCAAAAGTGCCAAAAATATAAATTTGTTATACACAACTAACTAGAGTCTTCCTCATTTTCAGCACATTCTAAGCTTATATTTTTGGTATGAAACGGTAAACAACAATTATTTTTAAAGCTGAAAGTTCTCTCCATCATTAACTAGATAACTATCCTTTTCCCAGTCTAAGTAGCAGTCATGATCAATCATTTGCCTATAAGAGATCCTGATTTAACCGTTCTCAGCAGCTGACCCCACTTCCTCCACTTCCACCCACAACACTCTGTCCACCAAGCATGAAGAAGACATTTAACACTGGCTAAAAGGATGCTTTCACTGCCAGAGCGGTCTGAAGCAGTACGGCTGAGTAGCAGGGCTGCTGCTGACGCAGTGTGGGCTGGCTAAAGGCTCATTGCTGGCCGCCGCTACAGATGGCAGGCTTTCACTCAGCCCTGGATCCGCAGTACAAGATGGCTGGATTGGCTTACATCTCCTAACCACCGTCTGCACACATTAAAGATAGCCAGCCACTGAGGACATGTCGGAATGCACAAAAAACAAACTGAACTATCTTAAAGACTCGCAGTTACACATCTAACAGATTTACATGTCCAGTCTTGAGTTCAAATGCACTTTTGATGGACAGGCTGAAAAAAAATAGACATTTTTTAAAAAGAGGTTTATACTGTGTCTAAAAAGTTTCATTTTTGAAATAGAACTTAAATGAGCAGTGTTCCTGGTCCTTCTTCCTCTGCATTATAAAGATTGATTGTCTTTTGTCAGTCATAGCTGAACTCTTAAAATCAGTGGCCCAGATTCTTTGAGTGACAGGCAGAGCTGATGTCAGTGTGGGAGAGAGACTCTGACCTGAACAGAAGGAGGCTGGGGCTCGCAGCACTCCCAGCTGAGGTGCCTGCTGGTGCAGATGGACCGGGCTGGGACTTGGGCTCCGTGTGGGAGAGAAATGAGCTGGGATCTGCACTGAGCTGGAGGGCCACTTCAATCCTCGCCTCTTCAGAGTCTTCTAGGGCTCAGGGAAAAGCACAAAAGAACAAACCACCTACAATAAAAAACAAAAAGACTTTAAAACAGAAAGAATTTTATTAGGTAGGCGGGTGATTTTATAACAAGATTATATACAGTAAACATATCTAACCACTAAAATAACTGCACCAGCAGAGGGAGCACACACACACACACACACACACACACACACACACACACACACACACACACACACACACACACACACACA
>JAOTRA010000029.1:7995643-8012782 GCA_026260255.1 Pseudolaguvia tuberculata | reverse complement strand
CACACACACACACACACACACACACACACACACGCACACACACACACACACACACACACACACACACACGCGCACACACCCCTCAGAATCCCTGAAAAACGTTTGTAGCTAAACATACCGAATCTTCCTAATTTTTAGTTCTCCACTGATATTGGCTAGAGCCTCTTTGTTATGAAAAGTAATTCATGCCTCGGCATTCACACAAAATGTGATTTTTAAGTTTTGACTGTACATAATTAGGCTGGGACTATGTCATAATTTAATGTGTTTTATTAGTGCATTGTTTATGGTAATTTATTGTTCATGTAGTCAAATATTGCAATGTGTTCTACATTGGGTGGTGGCACAGTTGAGTCTCTAATTAGGCTGTACAGAGTCGCGACGAAAATTATGGGAACTCGATGACAGCTCCATCAACATCTTGCTGTGGTTTCATGCTCAGTCGCAGCATGTAAATGAACCTCATATGACAAACACTGAAGTGATGTGCCCTATGTGTGTGTGCCTATGTGTGTGTGTCTGTGTGTTTAGGGAGTTAAAACATGCATGCACACAACATAATTACATGTAAGTGCAATACGTGTAATTATACCCGCAAATATCCCAAGATGTGAAAATGCAACTGCTGAAAGATTTCAGCTGGTGTCATCCTTCAAAGACCGATATCTTTTAACTGACACCCAACATCCCATTTTTTCACACATCTGCACACCTGGTCCTGATGGGGACTCATTCTTTCTCTGGTGTTGCTGTCAGCTCAGTGGTGGAATGAAAAGGTGTTACATGGGCTCAGCAAAAACAAGGCCCAGCCATGCGACTGGGAATTCTCCCTGATTTCTCCAAAATTTCACAACACACATCCTTTTATTTTTCACACTGGCTAAATTTCCTGGATCAGCATGATGGGTGCTTAAGGGTCCTTGTTTTTCAAAGCAGGGCGGACAGCCTTGGCCTTTGTGGTGTTCTAATGTCGCATACCTGGCTAGCATTTTGTTTATTTTTCTTTCTTTATGCTGGTGCAGCCCCGGCTCTGTCTGCCTGTCTCACACACACACACCTGCAGTGCCCGAGGGATAAGACCATGGCCCAGACCTTGCACCCCCTCATTCTGCTTTTTCTTACACAGAGTAAATGAGGATCACTCAGATTTGAACAGCTTAGCTGAAAGTCACAAAGTGTTGAGTTATTAGCCAACCAAAACAAAACTCTGCACAAATCCTTCCTGGGTAGAGATGGATACACCTTCTCCAGGTGACAAAGAAATTTTCCAGTGAAGCCTACGCTCACAAATTAAAAGAAAGAAACTTGTTTATGCCATAAAGATTTTTGGTTCACACCTAATGTTTCTGCATAAACAATTTTGAGGCTTAAGCAGTCAAGCCCACATATACACCTCAAAGTGTATAACAACAAGAAGCTACACAATGTACTATAACCACAAGCTTGTTTTTGTGTGGATGAAGGGCTTTATGTGAAAGTGTGACTCTCTCTGTATACGGGTGATCAGTTGCACCTGGGACAGCAGGGACTGTGCGGCGAGTACCAGCTTTCAGAGTGCTGTGTGGCGGCACCCGTCTGGCTTTGGCACCTCAGCTGTCAGCCCATCCTGCTGATGACGCCAAGGTGTGGGACAAGAGAGCTGATAATGAAGGTACCCATCTTGTTTTCACGACAGATTGTTTGCTCTGGGCCTTCTGAGGTGGCAGTGAAGCACCATGGAACTCCACGCCCCCTTCTGCCTTAGGGCTTGGCACCTCTGCCAGGAAGAGGAAGGTATTTTTACCCTGCATGCAGCCATCAAGACTGTTGTCGAGATCCACCATGTCGAGTGCAAATGATAATATTTTGCCTGACGACTAACTCTATTTGGTGTGTTTGTGCGGTTGTGTTTTTTATCCTTCATAAACAGTAAACAAGATGTAGCAAACAACAAACAGGTTCATTTTCACCTGCTCTTCAGGTCCCTACAAACATTTTGTTCACAAAATATCCAAGGACAGATTTGGTTTTGTGAATTTAAACTTTTGGATCTTAAAAGCCCTTATGCAATTCAACCCAATAAGCCCCATAGTGTTTATCGGTCCTTTTCAAGAGCAGCAGAATTAGAGAGGCTGAATAGCAGAAGACTAGATCTCAGTAAGCCAATTCCACAAAAGGTTGCTTTGTAAAATCTGTCACAGACTGGCCTCTAATGAGTGTTCGGCGGCGATGAGAGACACCCACTTCCCGCTCACTAATTGCTTTATTAATGGCCTGCCTGTTTTTGATATCTCCAGCCGCTTTAGCACTAGTTGTCCTCCACTTTTTAGCTCTCCAAATCAAAGATACCTGACCCTATAGCCCTGTATCACAGGCTGGGAGTTTTGTATGAGGCTGGGATGAAAGCAAGCAATGAGCAAGAGAAAGGAAAAAAAAACTTTTAAGGCTTTCAACCCACGGATGAAGAGGATCATTTGAAGAAAACCATATGCACAGGCATCTGCTTCTCCTGACTCTTAGCTTACTGACAACTATCTCTAGAGTCTCTCAAAGCACACCAAACACTGTTTTTTAAAGGAAGGACCATCTGTCTTCCACTCTTCCCTGGCGAGGGCTTTTCTTGGCATGCTGAGATGTCTTACCTCTTCTGCCGACACACTGAAAGAAGTGTGTCTCCCTAGATAAGTCAGTGGCAAACATTCATCCAACTCCCAAAAGAAGGGATAGAGATAGGCTGTGTAATCATCCGAGGTTCTTATGAGTGTGAATCTGTTACAAGTGTTAAGAAGAGAAGAGCGGATAGCACACTAAATGTCACGGAAAGTTAACTGCCAACATATGACAAAGTAAATATTTTCTTAGCCATAAATCCTGAGACCAATTAACTTCCAATCTGTTTTAACTTTGAAGCAGTTAAGTTCTAATGCAACCTTTAAAAAAAGATCCTCGTTCTCAAACCTGTTGCAAAATTGTAAATACAACGTAGTAATAAAAATATGAAAGAAATTGTAACAGATAATAAATAGAATAATTACATCATCTATAGGAGGCTTTGTATAATCAATGAAATTTAATCAAAAATTAAATTGTTGTGACTGGCCTGCACTATTGGGCTAAATGTAACTGTATTCTTGCCCTACATTATTGCAGATATCTGTCAGGCTACTTAACAGTGATGTGTAGAGTAAAAGAAAAACAGCATTGATGCTGGAATGCATACACTGGAGTGAAGAGGAAGTCATCAGCATGTGCTGGACTAATTACTGCTACTAATACAGTGAGGCCCAGCACTGTCATTCATAATGAGGCAGTTGTTTTGGGAACCTGGTCAGACAGAGATGCCTGCAGGTGTCCATTGTGCTCACTCCACATGAGGGGTTTAGCAGTGGGAGGAGTGGTGGCCAGTTTGAAAACGACTGCTCGAAAAGGTCTGGCCTGGATTAGCATGTTCCCAGCAGTATGGGGCTATTCTGAGGGTAACGTCATTAGATGGCATTAAAGCGATTCACTTTTTCTCCATTATTCTGGAGATGTTCTCCACTGAGAAAAGAATTAGAGGGTAAAAAGCAGATTTAATTTATAGGACTACATCATCTTTGCCCCCCCCCCTTAAAAATAATGTCCTCACTTGCTTTGAAATTGGATTGCACCAGATTAGTGATACCTCATATTGTTGTGTAGGATAAAACTGTTAAACGTTCAATGGAACCAAAGTAAAACTATTGACTGTTCCAGTTTGCTATAGTATCCCCTCTTAAAACAATATCAATGTGCTCAGAACAATGCATATTTAAATAGCCAGACCAACCTCATTTTGCAATTTTAAAGCATTATTCGTAAAAAGCTCTAGAGACTAATTGCACATAATTGCAAGTATATTGCTTGCTTGAGAATTAGACTCTTTAAATTAAGACTTTAAAATTTGGCCCATTTTTGTCACAGCTCTTTCTTTTCAGTTCCCTCCCTCATTTAACTGCTGTTCTCTGTGTAACAGGGACCAGAAGCCCATGCACTAATGCAGCCTTCCGTCCCTCCAGATCCGTGGTGTAATTAAAGCATGATTAAGAGGCAGGACCTGATGAATGTGTTTCTAAATGCCCCATGCTGTGCTGTTGTCGAGCCCAGCATGGTGGTTTTAATTGATTCGGCCTAATCAGTGAGTGGAATTAAAACAGTCACAGTTGTTTGGTAGAACAGGAGCACAGGACTGGGCATTAGGACAAGACCAGGCAGCATAAGGCCTGAGCTTCACTGGATCAGTTATCAGCCTTGTATAATTTGCAGCATGACAAGACACACCATGTGTCCAGAGGGTTGGTAGGATGAAAGCTAGCTGCCATTATTTATTATTCCATGCTTGTTAATACATGGAGTATGTGTTTCTTTTGCTGCCATTTTGTATTCCTTTTGCAATGATCAGTGTATGTTTGCACCTACTTACTAAGCGGCAAATCTGACTAATAAAGCAGAAACACAATGAAAATGCATTTGAATTCCAGTACGGATGGCACCGTGGCGTAGTGGTTAGCACGGTTGCCTCATAACAAGCAGGTCCGGGTTCGATTCCCGGGCTGGGGATCTTTCTGTGGGGAGTTGACATGTTCTCAGCGCGCGTGGGTTTCCTCCAGGTACTCCGGTTTCCTGCCACAGTCCAAAAACATTTAGATTAGATTGATTGGTGATTCTAACCTGCAGTGAACCTCTGCCTCTCAGCCCTATGTGTGCTGGGATAGGCAGCAGCAGACCCCCATGACCCTGAATTAGGGAATAAGTGGGTAAGAAGATAATGAATGAATGGATGAATTAATGAATTCCAGTATATGAAAAACAACTTTTGTTTTATTTTATTTTGCCACTTTACTTGTAATGTAATAAGAAGTATTGAGGAACAATCCTGCAAAGTTTCAATAGCATATCTACAGGTATAAACAGGAATGTGAATCTATAATTAAAATCTGACATTTTCCGTAGATTCATTTGTTCTCGCTTACCCTCCTGTTAAGGTTCTGGAATGGATGCCTGGAGGTCCTGCTGCTAAGGCACCCCGAGCCATGGAAGTTCTCTTAAGGTTTGTGACAGCAGTCCTCTAAAGCTGGACAGAAGCCAGCTAAACAATGGGATGGGCAAACGACATCAAAGTACAACAGCCCACATAAGCTGTGGTTACTTAATGTAGGTGCGGTCATGTAGGGGTGCTGTTGTTGGAAAGCCTGTTTGTTGCAGTACCAAACACAAATTCGGTAGTTTCTTGTTGGGACGTTAGGACCTTTTGTTGATGGAATAAAAAGATGAATTTTGATTCCTCCTAAGACTATAAATACGTATGTAAATAGTCAAGAAGGGACACCTTAGCTGTAAACAAAAACATTCAGCACTTATTCCATTCAACCTGTTGCTGACAACTACAGATCACCCTCTACCACCTACACCCATGGTTTACACTGCATTGAGGTACACCATAAAGACAGATGTTTTGGCTATGGGCATTCTCATCTGTCATAGATAACAGCAGTCTAATGAGAAAAATCAAGCTGGCTGTACAGATGGCAGTCATAAGGCAGCTGTAACATACAGTTGGACAGATGACATCTGCCTTTACGCTCTCCATTAGTATAATCAGACAATTAAGCACCAGCAAACCGTTGTGAAGAAGCCCTGTGGTATTTGTACATCAACAGATGAGTTAATGTGCGCAATAGCATAATCAGTACAATCTAGGTACTGATAGACTGAGTATAAACTGTAGAAACATCTGTTTATGTTTAACAAACAAGGTTTTATAAAACGCTAAATACATTTGCCTTATTCCATTTTAATTTGAACAATTTAGATATCCTTCAAATGATGCTTGGTTTCTTAGAAATAATCCTTTAACTGAATCATAACCAATTGATACTTTTTCAACAGATACAAATGTACCTAAAAAGACAGACGTACTGACTAAAACACAGATAAACTTACAACGACATCTTTCCAACAGTTCTGTCTGTTGTGCACTGTAACACCAGGAGATGCTCAAGCTTTCTTTCTGTGATGTCGGTATTATGCTAATTGTGACCCATGGGCACTGTGTGAAAGCTTGGTATAATTATCCGTGTAATTGTCTCGTATTTTGTAAAGTGCCAGATCGTTTAATTTTGGATTAACATCTCTCACCTCCAACAGCCAACGGCTTTGCCATAGTTCAGTACTACTCCCCATTGGGAAATTGACATTAATCATACACCACATTCTTTCTCTCTAACTCTTACTTGTTCTCCCTCTCTCTCTCTTTCTCTCTCTCAATTTTTGTCACCTTGTCTATTTTTTGGGTTTTAAGCGAAGGGGTGAAACAGACCACCTTGCAGCAGTCCATCTTGCAGTCTTGCAGTCTTGCAGTTCAGCTTTATATTCCCCGCCATTATACACCAGATGAGTTCATGTAAAAACATACATTTACATTTATAGCATTTAGCAGACGCTCTTATCCAGAGCAACTTACATTTATCTCTTTTTGTACAATTAGGGGTTGAGGGACCTTGCTTGCTTTGGCAGAACTGGGAATCGAACCCCGTCTTTCACTAAGCTACACCACTAAGGTTCACCATGTTTGTAGAGGGAAATGACAGACCGGCTTTCATTTACGTGAGTGTCAGTTTTCACATGCTTGATGCCTTAATCCCCTGTGAGTGTGCCCAGGACTGCTTAAGATGATTTTCCTCAGCGTGTATTTCAAAGACCTGCCGAGTGCAGCACGTCCAGCTATGTAACCACAAATTAACGGCCTTCCTACTCATCACAGCTAGCCGTTTGTTACTAAGGTCAGGCGAGACGCCGCTAGTAGCTTTGCCAACTCACTAGAGAATGCTGCCAGCTTGTATACTGTAAATGCAATAAGATTAAATATAGCTCTAACTTAACTACCGATTTTGTTGCTTGTTCCATAGCTGAAATAGTATTGTACTTTATGTTTACTTTTTTCTTTTCGATACTAATTAGTGATGTTTATTACATAACATTTACTAAGTACTAAGTTCCAGTTGCTTGCAAACAGTATAGAGGCCCTAAAGGGCAACAGCCCCTGAGGTTGTTTCCATTAATGCCATCATGAACTCACAGGAATAAATAAGCATGCCGTTCAAAGGCATGACACATCCTTCATGTGGTGAGGAAAAAAACGAAACGATAAAGAATATCTACAAATGTACCAGCAGACCCCCGTAGCCCCGAATTAGGGAATAAGAGGGTAAGAAGATGAATAAATGAATGATATGCTTTATGTTATAAGGTCATTGTACAGTATTACATATCTAAACCCATAGGAGTCTTGGATGATAGTATTTACACACTAGTAATTTAACAAAACATTTTAATTGAAAAAACATTCTTTAATTAAGCATTGAGTCACATAAAATGGGCCAATCTGGTGTGTATAAATATATTAGCAATATGAGATTTTAAGTAATTGAACCGCATTACTTTTAGTTCAATTACTGTTTCCTTCGTTACAATGCCATTACTGTTACTGACAAAATGCACATTACTCTTTTAATATTTATTAATATAATTGAACTCACAAATTTGGGATATATAAAATGCACATTACTCTTTTAATATTTATTAATATAATTGAACTCACAAATTTGGGATATATAACTGATAATTAGTATGTACAGTATGTGTGGGGACAGCCACAGAACTGATAATGATAATTGATAAATTATCTGATTTGCTAATCAAATAATAATTAAAAAAATATATTGTAGTATGAACCAAATCTATACACACCACAGTATTTACTGCTTTACCAAGCTAGTAGTTTAAGCACTTATTTTTTCATTAAGTTGAATAGCAAGCCCTGTTTATGTAATGTTTATCTTATGACCAAGAAGAAAATCACGTATTTTATTGTCTATTTCATTCATTTAAAACATCTAATGTTGGGAGCACGATACCTTAGTGTTTAGCACTGTTAAGGGTTAGATTTTTGGGCAGGGGTCTTTTTGTGCGTAGTTTGCTTTTTCTCCCTGTGCTTGTGTTGGTTTTCGGATTCTAAGTTGTCTATAGGAGTGAGTGTGACTATGTATGACCATGCGTACCCCTTTTGCCCCTTGCTTTTCAGAGAGCTGGGATAGGCACTGTGGCACCAATTTACTGAATAAGTGGTTATGGAATATTAATGAATAAATATTGTGAGCTTTTAAATGTCAACAAATGGAAACATTTTTAAAAGGAATTTAATAGTTTATTTAATTACTTGCATAATGATACAATAATATTTGTGAGAAATAACTAGTAACTAGTTCCTTTTTAAAGGCAAAATGCCCAATACTGGATGTAAGTGACTCAGCTGCAACAAAGTCTGACGCTGCATGATGGGTGATTGATAACAGTTAGTCCTATTGACAGCATCGTGGGCCTCCAAGGCTTGGACTGGGGCCTGGTTATTTTATACAGTCATATGCAGAGTCTGCATTTTACTTAACAATGATACAATACATGCAATTACAGCACAATAGTTTGTACTTTCCTCAATTTATATATAAAAATTAAAACTCAAAAGATGCTGGGAAAAATATACCGACATTGAAAGAGCCAACATATCATAATCTGGAGCTCAGGCCTTTATAAACTGAATCCTGACACCGTTTACATCTTGATAACAATGTGTGTATACATGAACAAAAGTACTGTTGCTTTTAAATGTTTAGCAAGCAGTGTTTGCAGGGTATAGGGTTTTTTTGGGCTGATGCCAAGATTGAAATGAAGCGTCTTTGTGAAGGAATGTGTACATATCATTGGAAAGCAATAAAGATTCTGTAGAGTGTGAAATGACAATCTTTTAAATTATGTGTCAGGTACAATGCAATACCTCATTTCTTATCATCAGATAAACAAAAGGGTTTTATGCAGGCTATAAGTTTGCGTTCAAGCTTACAATTTTACAGTTTACAAGAACTCCAAATATATTGCAAGATGGAATAAATAATAATAATAATAATAATAATAATAATAATAATAAGGGCGGCGCGATGGCGTAGTGGTTAGCACGGTCACCTCACAACAAAAGGTCCTGGGTTCCATTCCCGGACCGGAGATCTATCTGTGCGGAGTTTGCATGTTCTCCCCCTTTCCTCCCACAGATTGGTGATTCTAAATTGTACACACCATGATCATGATCATTATCAACATTAGGTTGGAAAAAGTTGAGCTATGCAGGGAAACAGCGATTGGGCAATCAGCAAGACAAAAGACACACAGATGGTTCAGGTGACACTAATCTTACAGATGCTAAATCCTTCTGTCAATAACTTGCTTTTTTTTATTTCAACACTTCTCCAGTAAATAGTCTACACGCTGCTGATGTGAAGGTAAATAATGCGAGTTTGAACGTGGTTTGACTAATCACATGCCACCTGAGGCGTTTGCAGAACAACTGAATTTACACTGCTCTTTCAGTGAGTCAGATCCCCCTGGCACATGGTTGCATCACATTTCCCAGAACTCCATCGCAGCATTTCTCCGTCAGTCATCTGCTGCTGTAATTTAGTGATTTAAGATCTTAACTGACATTTGATCTAGTCATTTCCGGACCTGACAAACAGAAATGCTGTGTGTCCTTCAAATATTTGACATAGCGACAATCCCTGGCTGTCAAATTAATGACTTTGGTTTTTCTTTTAAATATACAAATGATTAATGGCTAAAAATCTTAAATACACTTTAGAATACAGACTTTGAGAGGTTTTTTAAAAGCAACATACTGCCTATACAAGCTTGTTTATACGTAGGCGCAAAGTTTTCATTAATGTGCTATTGTAATTACTGTAATTACAAGCACACAGGAACAGCCTTAACAGCAAATCATGAATACCACATGACAATTTTAGCTCATTAAAATATTCTTACATTGTGACATTGCCAGACATTTGACAAAAAAGTGGAGCTAAATTAACAGAAAAATGTGCTACATGAATCAACAAGCAACTACACCTAGAGAACTGCATCTGGTTTATTTGCATTAATAAAATCAATTCATTAATAATGTAATAAGCAATTTTATTATTAGTTCATCTATCTATTCAGATAGCAGGGTTCAATTCCTAACACTACCTAATCTAATGTTAGTTAATCCCTAATTCTTTTCTTTTTTTAAAGGAATTTAGAGTACAGTTTCCAACACTGAATAAAAGCACCGTAATGCCACAACCGATTAATTAATTGGGTATGGACTTTTGATTACACAGTAATAAAGCCATGAGAAAAAAAACTGTCAAATCAACTTTTATTATTATGGACATGGACTTTTTGTGTTATCAACATAAATATTAACAATAATTATTATCATATTAATATTATCAAAAGAAATATTTGCTGAATTATTCTTGGTTTCCAAAGAAGAAATGTTACAGGCCTCCTCAAACAGACACATAAACTGGTTCTGGTATGAAACAACCTGTCGGCCTAGACACAATAAAAGTAGTGATGACGCATCCCACAAATGTTGCAACACCAGAAGCTCAACCACCTGTTTCTCACTATACTTGAAGCTCATTAAACATTTGTTCAATCATTGGGTTTGAAGTCATTATCTAGGCTAAATGTCAAGGATCATAATTAGGTGATTTCCACCTGTATTATACACGTGACTGACAGAACAATTAAAGCCATATTAAGCCAGTTTCTGCTATTTAAATACAGTTGTGTTTGTTCTAGCTATCTAACTTCAAGAGTTCGGTTGTCACGCCAAGGGAATGTTAATGTTAATCGGTGTAAATTAGTTTATTATAGTTTTCCATTTTATAATTGGATTAAATTGTTCCTTACAGTATATACTTTTTTAACAGTTCTTATTATCTTATTGTTGAAACATAATTTTGACATGTTTAAACACATTTTATTTAAACAAATATTATGTTTTTTATTGTCATTCTTTTTCTTCTTTTTATTTAATTCCAATCCCTTTGTACAGATGTATTATTTATGTTGTATATCAAATATTCATTCATTCATTCATATTCTAACCCGCCTATTTCCTAATTCAGGGTCACAGGAATCTGGTGGAGCCTATCCCAGCACACATAGGGCAAAAATCAGGGGTACATTCTGGACAGGTCACCAGTCCGTCACAGGGCCATACATAGACAAACAGCTACACATACATCCTTCTATTTTGGACTGTAGGAAGAAACCAGAGTACCCGAAGTAAGCCCATGCAAGCACAAGCAGAGCATGCAAACTCCACAGAGAAAAACCCCTTGCCCGGGAATCCGGGTTTTCGGGACCTTGATGTTAGATGACCATGCTAACCACTATGCAACAGTGCAACTGCTATATCAAATATTTAACTGTTGACTGATGGTACATGTATTCATTGTAGAGCCATGGGTGATCGGGACCCCTGAGGACCCCGTCTCCGACCGCCACCCAATCCACAATGCACCGGCCACTTACGGCTCCTGTAGGTGGTGAGTCCACAAGAGGTTGGCCCCACGTCACTCCTTCTTACCTTACTCCAAGCCCAGCCATGGTTAAGTACCCGTGGGGTAAGACCTGGCCACCAGATGCTTGCACACTAGCCCCAGCCCCAGGTCTGGCTCCAGAGTGGGGCTCCGGTTGCGCAATACCGGGCGACATCGCTGGCAAATTGGACCGCACTTAGTCTGGCCCATCCCTTAGAACCTGTTTGTCTTGGGAGACCCTCCTAGGAGCATGTAGCCCTGACAACATAGCTGCTAGGATCTTTCAAGCACTCAAACCCCTCCACCACGTGGCGAAGTGGTAGCCTACCACGAAGTGGTAGGTTAAGGTGTTGCGCTAATACCAGAAAGGTCGGGGTTCGATTTCCACCTCCATCAAGCAACCTCTGTGGGCATCTGCCAAAATGCCAAACTGTATATGTGCAATTAACAATAATGTGGCAGTCCATGAAGAAGACTCCCTTAGAGATAAGCTGAGGCGATTGGTCGCCTGAGAGGAGCTCAGAGTACAGCCGCTGCGGTAGAGCTGAGATGGTTTGGGCATCTGTCTCGGACTTGCTGAAGGAGCTATGTCTCTCGGCTGGCCTTGGAACGCCTCGGTGTTCCCCTGGAACAGCTGGAGGAAGTGCCTGGGAGAGGGATGTTTGGGTAGCCCTGCTTGGACTGCTGACCCCGCGACCCAATCCTGGATAAGCGGTCAGAAAATGATGATGATGATGATAATGATGATGTTCATTATAGCGTGGGATGTCTCTTCTAGATTTAGTTGTATGTGACCCTATGTGATCGTTTGCTTTTGTAGGTCATCTGCTTTGCGTTTTAAAGTGCTGTGCAAGCTAAGTGCTTTTCTTTTTATCACAGATGTACACATTAGTTGTTTGAGTAAATGCACCTTTTGTGTCAGCTCAAACCTGTCTATCTACCTGTCCTATCGAAGATCTCACATCAAACAAGTTATCTTTTAACTGGATGTTTTTTCACCATACTGTGTAAACTGTAGAGCGTGCTTGTTGAGGTGAAGATGAAATACTCGAGAGCCACGCCGACAGTTACTTTGATCAACATTTTTTCCTTTATGATGTGTAATATGAACATTAAACCTAGTACCACCTTGATTAGTTGTTTTAAGTGTATTTAATTAGGATTGCCGTTAAACACTGCAGGACACCAGCCTTCCAGAACCGAGATTGGACACTCCTGTCTTAGTGTATCTGATTCTTTCAACTCTTCACCCAACTTGTTTGGCTGCATGACTAATCAGTTCTTAAGAATGTGGGCTGGTGCATGTATACTTTATATAGTCAACTTAATCAGTGGCATTAGCACTTGTTTCACTTTCTTTCTTCTTTTAGGGTAAATTATTGGTGTACAGGTCTGAAGGTAAGGTGAGAAAACATCATTGAAACGTTATCTGATCCAGAAGACGCCTGTGGAATTCAGAATGATAAACAACCTCTTAAGACCCATTTTAAAAAAAGATTTAGTACCATACCATGTCATTCCTGACAGCTGGGAGCATCGCTGCTGGGTCCTTGCCTTAATAAAATACGATTTATGATGTAATGACGGTCACTTCTTAACTTTTTAGAAAACATGCGTAACAGGTAGTAAAACAGTTAAAAATGCCTTATTTGTTTATCTAAAGGTCCAGCGGTTAGTATCATTCACATAGATTTAATGGAGTAGATACCACAAGTTGCCAATTATCTTCGTGAAGCATGGACAGAAAGCTGTGCTATGGACTCGGGATTTCAGTTACCTGCTGGTCCAGGTTGAAAGCCAGCTTATTTGACACCTAATGTGTTGACAGGTGTCAAGGCAGGGTGCCTCTCCTTTTGTCTAGAGCAGAGGAGCTAGAGGGAGGAGGGAAGCTGCCCAGACCCTGGGGGTTTTCCTGTGGTGGCGTATGTTTCCAGTGCAGTCCCTCAAGGTGAGGAACTCTTAAATAGACCCTTTAACTAGCCCAAACGACTCCCTGGTGTGCACAATTAGGTGTCTTAAACACCTTTGTGCACCTCTGTGTTTGTTTTCCTCCTTTGATATTGAAGCATTGTTTGTTTTTGGTCATGCTTCCAATTTAATGTTTGTGCTTTTTTGCTTTGTGTCAATAGAATTAACAAAAAAGGAAGTTTTTACATGTAAAAATTATTTTAACAACTTTTATTAAATAGGCAATAATGTTTTATTTTATTTTAAGCAAATCGGTCACCAAGTCCAAATCACATCCGAATGAGAATGTTAATTAACATATTTGTCAAAATGTGCAACCAAATATTTGTAGACTAATGAAAAAAGCTCAAATAAGAGAAAACGCAAACAATCTAATAGATCTTGGCAGGAAACTTTTACTAGCGATTCTTCTGGGGCATTTTTCTTGATGGCTGACTACTAATTTGTTATATTTCTGGTAGATGACATGAGCGGAAAGAAGAGAAGAGCTGAGTTGTAAGTAAAACGTGCTAATGTTTGGCACAATAATGGAGTTGTGTCTCAACTCATTAAACGTCTTTTCTCACAAGGCCACTCCATGCCCAGTCCACGTGTGCCAAGTTTACAGTAATGTTCAGGACACGCAAACAGACTTGTATACACACAATGTACATACGAATGAAAATGCCAAGATCTTGTGTGTGCGTAGTTGGTTCCTCTTTAAATTTCGAAAATCCTTACTTAACTACTGGAAGCCTGTTTGTTTTTGTCATTCCTGGTCACTTCAAACGCTGCATCATGTTGTGTTTCGTGTTGGATTCTGTATAGAACTTAGACTAAAGATCCCAGGTGGCAGTTTTATAAGTCACACAGAGTTCCTGATCCATGTAATTAGTTTGCCTGTGGAGGATTTCAACACAGTGGGCACACACTCACTGGGAAAGGGATTTTAAAGCACCTCAGTGCCCTGGTACCCCGAAGACTAAAACAGCAGCAGTTTTAAATATTACCTGAATACAAGTTATTTAGTAAATACAAACAAATGCTATGTTCTCCATGCACTTGCGTGGGTTTCCTCTGGGTACTCCGGTTTCCTTCCACAGTCCAAAAACATGTCCATCAGTTTGATTGGTGATTCTAAAATTGCCCATAGAAGTGAATGTGTGTAACTGGTTGTTCGTCTGTGTGTGGCTCTGCGATTGACGGGCAACCTGTCCAGAATGTACCCTTGCCTCTTGCCCTATGTGCGCAGTGATAGATGAATGAAAGAAAGAAATGCTACTGCGTCACACCATTGAACAATGTATGAACAACCAAAATTGATCAAAAAAGTAAATTTTGTTACAGCTTGCTTGATCTGGAAGACGTTCTTTATAAGAATTTATGTCATAGGACACACAGCCGCTGGCATTACACCATTAACTAATGTCTATCCTCCACATGTTTTCACCTGTATTGAAACTATGCAAAAAATGTCATAGCTCACTGTTTCCCTCAGGCAACCGGAGGCATATCAAGCATATGGAGGAGTGTGAGGAGAGCTTACAGCACCTTCATCGAACGTAGTGAAATGACTCACTCACTACCCAACGTGCCATGCCAATCCATCATAGCCAAATTTATGGCATCACTGACAATATTCCTTCTGGTGACAAACAAATAACAGACATGTTGACACAATGGTAGACAAAAATTTTCTGCTGCAATGTATTTCTTTCCCCCCCCCCCCCCCCAAAAGTTTAAAGACAATAGTTTTTCTCAGCCGAAATTGAGTCTAGTTCCAAACTTGTTCAGTCAGAGTTGCAGTTTGAGTTCAGTTCTTGATTGATCAATAATTGTTTTTCTGATTCCTTTAACTATGTTCTTCCACAGACTTTTACATTGGTGTCTGTTTGAAAGCAACCAACCACAGGAACCAGTCAAACGGGTAACATATGTTCAACTGTAATACAGAGACCTCTTGTGGTTCCTTATGGCAGTTCCTGAAAATGGCATATGATCCTTGGGTATATGACTACAGTACAGAGATATGATATAGCTGTTGCAGTTTTCAAGCATATAGTTTTTCACTATTCACACACTATTAGCAATTAGTGAAGAAGCACCCAGCTGGCTTGTATATGGTCTGGATTTGTGTGAGACACGCCATCTGTAAGCCTATAGTGCTGCTGATGGGGTATAGTGGTAGGCCTGCATTTTTTCCCTGATAAGGTACTCTTAAAAAAAAGCACATTGTAAACCTTTAGTTAGTTTAAATCTCATTCATGAGATATACCAAGATAACCATTTAGAACAGGCTACTATGGGTTGTTCTCAAAGTAACTTATCCTTTTTTCCCCTTAGTTCTATAGGTTATTCCGATTTTGCTAAAAAAAAAATCAAAAAATAAAAAAAAATCTTGAAGACAAAAAATGCAGAACTGTGTGTTGTTTAAGAGAAAATTAGATCAGCCTAACACTGAGCTCAACATGGAGGGTAAATAATGGGTTTGGGGGTGGGGGGTAGTTAACCACACCTTTTAATCAAAGCTGTTTTCCCCAGGGTGCAATTTTCACCTTTTTTGTTCTAAGCCTAAGTGGCATGGAACACCTCGTAAGTCCCAAATAACACATGGCAATAGGTTGAGTTTCTGAATAGATTCATAAAAAAAATCGCCTTGACAATGAACCGGAATTTGAAATAAATAAGAAGAAGCGCATTTCACACATAACGCAATGCGGAACGGGAACAGATGTAATGGTAACACGTTATTTTTAATGAACAGTCCTGTTATTATATACAGAGCAGTGCAGAGTGAAGACTGCACCATTCACACTGATGATAATAATGCACCGAGGGACCGACAGAGAAATTCAGGTGTGTTACTGAAAAACCCGCTCAATCCCGCCAAATGAATGACCCTGTGCCCCGTTTTTCCATTCGAACCAACTGCACCACTAGACGATCATTTGCGGATCTTCGGAAACGCGTTTGTGGCCAGATTTCAGTCAGATTTCACAAGAGAAATGATTTATTTATTTATTCGAAAGGTGGATCTTTTTCATTTGTTATTATGCTATTGTGTTTATTTATTTTTTTATTTTTGGGGGGGGGGGTGTTCCCTTAGGGTAATATTAAACTGGTGATCTAAAATCCGATTGTTGTGTAAATAGAGGACTATTTATTTCTTGCGCTAAAGAACATTTAACCACACAAACCGCCCAACGACAATGCGCAAACATTTCGATTTTGTTGCGCTGCTCGGTGCACTATATATATAAAAAAGGAAAACAATATTTTTATTCAGTTGGTTGTTCAACTGTAAAGTGCTGCACAAAAGTGCTGAATCGTCTTATCCTGGTTGGATAAACAAATGGCCATGTATACAAAATAATACTCAGGCCTTACACACAAATCAATCGACGAACAAACATGATGGGCAGATCGTCTGACAACACCATGCACCTGATCACCGTTTACATTATTCACGAAAATAATGAATAATATGATTTCTGGCGTGTGAAGAATTTTTTATATGCTTTTATAAATACAAGATAATATGAGACAAAATCACTGCACACATTTGTAATCGTACGTTTATGACACAAATAACCAAATTAGAAGCTTATTAACCGGCGTATAATCAGCATAGTACTGCCATTATCACCATAATCATTATTCATTATTATGATTACTTGTATTAAACATACAACAATTATCATTATTGTTATTATTATTATAGTAATAATGATGATGATTGACCCTTGAGTCAGTAAATAGTATACTTATACTA
>JAOTRA010000029.1:7978634-7995123 GCA_026260255.1 Pseudolaguvia tuberculata | reverse complement strand
GGTTTATACTTGAAGAATACCACAGATATTTTATATTTTCCCCCCAATGACAAAAGTATTAAATGTTAATGATTAAGATAAAAAATTCTCCAAAGTTTAGTCTAAACTATTCGGATGAACATGTAGCATACGATCCTTCTTCTTCTTCTTCTTCTTCTTTTTTTTTTTTTTTTAACACAACTGCTTAATTGTGTTTAAAACACTGAAAGACATCCTGGTAAGATTTCAAAGAAGCAGAGGTACTTAATTCATCCGTCTTTTTTTGTTGGACTATTGGCCTGAAATGTTAAGTGCAGATGGGTCAGCACCTCTATTTGCACGAAAGGGGCTGTAACAGGACGCTGTGTTGACTACAGGACTGCGAGCGTGTTGTGCTGCTTTCGGATCCCTTTCAAGTGCTTCCTCTCGGGCCACGAAGATCCTCCCAGGTGGCAGCTAAATGCTCTGGGAACCGTGTGACATCACTGCAGGGGACTGACCTGCACTTATCCCAGTGCCTGACCAGGTATTGTCCCAACATGTCAAACAGCCACAGAGCAAGCGATCCTCTTACATCCGCTTTGCCCTTCCACAAGAGCCCAGATTGCGGCATGAGAGAATCTTCCTCAGTCGGAAAAGTGCGTAAAAAAGGCTAAAGAGAAAAAGAAGGCACAATAGGACACACATTACCAACCAGGACGTCAATCACGTGTCTTTGGAGTTCTTACTGGTCAGGAACAGAGGTTCACTAATCACTCTCACCATGAGCCACAGTGAAAGTGCGCGTCTGGGGTAACTTGACTCAACGCTAAAAGGGTCACTTGTTAACCATCAACATGAGCTTATGACACGTCGAGTGTGACAGAGCATGTATCCAAAATAAAGACTTTTTCAACCCCTTGGGATTTCCTATATCAGTCCTATTTAAAGATGGCTTCCATTTAGAAGAATAGAAATAATACGAATTGCATAGACACGTGTTTTGGCTTTTTGTTAGTGTCAATCATAGAATAAATCGCGCTAATCATCATAAAGCACATATTTGGTTTGAATAAATTTCACAATAAAAAAATGTCAACGTGAGTAATTATTTATGAATGGAAGAGTCTGGAAGTAGTAGTAGAATAGCTTGCCTTGGGCTTATTTTAACGTTATCGCTCTGCCCCCTACTGACCACACAAGATCATAGCGGGCATTCTGGTTATTTCTAAATATACTCTAAGTAATGTTCATGATTTATTCCTCCCTTTTTCACTACCTCTTTCATTTATTTATTTATTTTCTAACCAGCTTATTCCCCAATTCGGTGCCATTGGGGTCTGTTGTAATCCCACGGAATTAAGAATCAATCGATGTAGTGTACGTGTGTTTGGATTGTGGCAGAAAACCCACACATGGTTGAGAACATGTAAACTTCTCATAGAAAAATCCATTGTGCCCCTAATAAACTATTAAAGTGGAAAAATAATTCAAAACGCATCAGCACATATGCAGCCTTTTCTTTATTTGAGTCTTTCTTTGTGAACCCCTAGCAAAAAGGCACTTGTTCTGAAATAAACATAACAGAACACGAAAATGGGCTACAAAAAAAATATATGAAGGGACCAAATACACACTTCGCTATGAGCAACATCTGTAACAAATGTACATCTGTGGTCTTTTGGCTTCCACCAAACACTGTGCTTTAACTAATAAACCAAAAGTCTTGTAACAGTCACGTGATAATTACTCAGATTTCATTTCATCAAAAGGTCACGTTAGCTCAGTATAAGCCTATAACTAAGTCAAAGCATGCAAACAAACAGGTCTTACATGAGAACATCTTACATGAGATAACAAAAAAAAATCTCTTATACAAATACACATATAATACACAAATACTGTAAAAGTGCCAGTGCATCCAAAGAGCAGATCGGATTGCTTAAAAACATACAAGTGCTTTGGTTTTGGTAAGGCAAAAATGACAAAGTGGATGAAAAATTACACATAAAAAAAAAACAACAACAACTAGTATACTACAATAAAATATCCATAACAATGTGGTATGCAATTTCCAGTAACATATTTCAAAAGCACAAGTTCTGTGCACAAAAATCCTCAGCCATGGGAAACGGGATTTTGTTACAAAAAATATCTTACCTAACTAATCAGTATGAAACGTGTATGGGACGACCAGAATATTATAAAATTCCTCAGGCGTGTAACGGAGCGATATTTATATACAGTATAAATATTAACTAAGCCACTGTAACTCCAAAATGAAATGTATTACTGGTACCAAGAATAAAATGATTAAAAAAAACCAACCAAAACTTAAAAACAAACATCTGTGGGACTGACATTCTAAAAGTGACACAATAGTTGAGTGAAAACTCACTTGTTTCAGCATAGTATTAAACCGGTCATATTCTTTCCTTTATTTGGAAAAAGAACAGCCGTTTTCTAAAATAAAACAAAAAAAGAGGCAGAAATTGTCTAATTCTGGAGTTTAAATACACAAGGCTATGATGTGCAGTGTCCAGTGTGAGGGTGATACTGGGGTCAGGTCAGCTTTGGGAAACTTCAGCAGGCACTACAGTATTTATGTGAAAAGAAGAGCAAGAGTCCCGTCTGTGGAGAAGTTTAAAGAGTAACTCCTCTTTTTCCTGAACGAGTTTCTGGTTCTGCAATGTTTGCTTCTCTAGCGCCTCCTGCAGCTCATTTTGCTCCTTGGACAATTGGCTAAAAATATTAATAATACTTGGTTAAAAAGAATTTTTGTAGCATTTTTATATACACAAATCCAGGTCAAATCATTATTTAAAGAACATTTTAATATATTGTAACAGTGAACAATGAAATATCTAGTTAAAATATTTCACACAAATGGCCAAAGCTCAAAATGGCTTACTGTATTATTCATTCATTAATTCATCTTCATACCCGCTTATTCCCAAACGGTGGTCCGCCGCGCCCATCCCAGCACACATAGGGCGAGAGGCAGGGGTACACCCTGGACAGGTCGCTAGTCGACTCAGCGCAACACACAGGAAAACAACCACACACAGGAAAACAACCGGAGCACCCAGAGGAAACCTACGCAAGCGTGGGGAGAACATGCAAGCTCTGCACGGAAAGATCCCAGCCCGGGATTCAAACCCAGGACCTTCTTGTTGTGAGGCGACTGTGCTATCCACTACGCCACCGCGCCGCCCTACTTACTGTATTAAGCTTTGATAATTGTCGGTCCGAACTCGAAGATCCTCATTCTGCTGTAGAACCTGCAGAACCTGATCTTCCAAAGCCAGATTCTTTTCAATCTGAAAATACAGCATATACGTGATAAACAGGCATTTGCTAAACAAACATCTTGGACATAAGCAAATGGATTTGAAATCAATGTATTATTTCCATTACATTAACAGCATTTGTGCATTAACAGTGATTCACATTTTAATCACTTTTTGTACAACTGAGCAATTGGGGGCTAAGATATTGGTGATCTTGATATTTATACCTCTAATGTTAATACATATTTTGATATTTTCTTTAAAAAAAAAAAAAAAAATACATAAAAAAAGACACCCAATTACACTTTACACGTTTAATTCAAACTCTCAGGTGTCCATCTTTATTCTCCACTCCTGTAGTTGACGCTGACGTATACCGTCTAAGAGAAAGTATGACTTGAAAAACAAAGGCGCCTTCGATGCTTTGTTATATATTTAGTTATATGTTTTGCATAAAGTACTGCAATATGTTTTGCTTCATAACTGATATGATATGAATATGTATTGCATTGCAAAAGCACCAATATAATAATACGGTTTCGATGGTAAAAGCAACGTCAAAAAAGAGGTACCATTTGGCTTAAACAAGCACTGTTATGTACTGCTGTTTTGAAACTGCATTCTGGTAAACTGGAACTTTAAATCCAGCCCAAGTGTGCAAGAGGAAGAAGGTCATCCGTTTTCATTCTGACCAAAAATGGTGAGTGGGCGTTTATACCAAGGCCTCCATCTGCCGCAGCTTGCTTCCCTGCTCCTGTAAACGCTCGCTTTTCATCTCTATGACAATCAGCAGACTCTCTTGCTCCTGCTCCCAGAATTCACCAGGGCTGCCATGAGTCTAACAAAGAAGGGCAAGATACAAAGCATACATTTACATTTTTATAATAAAAAGTTACATTTTTATCCCAAGTATTGTTATTAAATGTACTTGTATGTTTCTTTGAAGGTCTCTTTTCAGTGTGGACTCCTTAACTCTCTGCTTTAACTCAGTGAACAGCTTCAGGTCTGCTGTCAGTTCCTTAATCTGCTCCTGTTCAGAGTTCACAAAGAGTTCAGACCACAAATACTGCATGTCACAATGCTATGTGCAAAATGACATAGTAAAACATAGGCTATAACTGTTTACATAAACAATCCATAACAAGTAAACCCACAGCATTTTATTTTTAATTAAAGTACCTTTAGAGCACTTTCAACTGCTGTGTATGCTTCCTGCACTGCATTCCTTTCTTCAGTGTGAAGGTTTTTTAGTTCTGTGGGAAGAGGTGTACCTTTAGTATATGGCTACATAAATAGCAGACTGCATGTTTACATGTACAATACCTTCCACTTCTCTCTGGTGCTGTTCTCTAGAACTCTTCACCCAGTTTTCATAAACAGCACTGAGCTCTGCAGCGGTCTCAGTCTTCACCTGTTGGCACAATAATGTATAAACCAAATGATTAGGAAAAATACACAAATGCTTTCAAAACTTAAAATTCTGTCAAGCAGGATCATTTATTTTAGATTTTTGAATAATAAACCAGACAATAACATAAAATGTATATATACATTTTCCTTCACTAAACCCTGTTGCTCAATTCCTGGTGCAAAACTGCCTGCTGACAAGCAGGAAAAGGTTTGCAAAATAACTTAGAAAAAAGATGACAGCTGCATGATTTACAGGAGCATATGTAAATATGATCAGAAAAGTTGAGCAGTTAGTCAGTGGTAAGTGGACACAATAGAAACTGTTCGACTGGATAAAGACCAGTAATAGAAAGTCAGAAATCAATCCCCTGAGCCAGTTAAGAGATTTATCAAATAATGATCTCCAACTCACAATGTAAAATGATTCATCTTTAGTAACTAAAGACAGATTCACGTTTATTATAAACATCTCTTGTTCATGAACAACTGAAAAGACTCACAAATAAACCTTGTCATGTATGTGTAATGAAACATTTTTAAATGTGAGCATAACTCTTGAAGGGTACAAGCAAACACACAGTCACTTTTGCAAAACCACAACGGCCACAATGAACGGTGGTTTGGCTTTGCTGGTCAAAAGGTACATTAGACATATAGGGTGTTGCTACATGCGCCAAAAAGGAAAAAAAAACTCCAACAAATGCACATGTTTAATGTATTATAGCAAGAGTATGTCTTGTTTATAAGTAACGACAAACAAGCAAGACTAGATACAAGATTAAATACTATAAAGCTCTTTTCTGTGTCTGAAAGGTTAGCAGTAGGGCCTCACGATACAAGAGATAACAAAATCTATTTTTAGCTTTTTGTTTTGATACTATGTATGGTAATATGTTTATAACAAAACACTCAGGAGGTCTTGTTTTTTTTTTACCATGCTTGCTTCTGAGACAATGTGTCAGCGGCAACTACAGAAATGAAGGAGGAAGTCGTGTGACACACATCAGGGGTTTTAATTAAATAAGAAATTAACATAAATCAATAAAAAAAAATCAATACTAAAACTATTAATAATTCATTTGGCTCTAGGGTAGGTTGTGTCGCGATTATGTCAAAGCAAGAATGTTCTGGGTTTGATCCTCAGGCCCAAGAATTCTTCTGTGCCGAGTTTTTTATGTTCTCCCCGCGATTATGTAGGTTTTCTTCGGGTACTCTGGTTTCCTCCCACAGGCCAAAAACATGTACATTATTCTTAATTGTGTGATCATTCGTCAATGTACGGCTCTGAGATGGACTGGTGTACACCTGCTTTTTGCCCTACGAGCGCTGGGATAGGCTCCAGCAGACACAGATTTAGGGGATAAGCTGATGAATAAATGAATTCATAATGCAACAGACTAAACGTAGATAAAATTTATTTTGTATAAAAAGTAATTATATTAGGTAGTCAAAGGGAATCCTTTATAGCTGGAAACTAGCAAAAAGAAATTGGCCAGTTTCATAATTAGTCATGGCAATATTTCTGCATTTCTATTGACAGCAACTCAAACAGGTTTTGAGGCAAAATAGCATGTGATGCCATGACTCATTTAGCACCTGCTTTCTTTTCACACATGTAGTCGTCACTTATTGAGTAACGGCAAAGTAAATGTACAATAATTATTATTTGTTTATATACACACAAAATATATACCATTTTTATTTTACTTTTCAGTCCGTTTGTATGTACATAGAAACTTTCTGCCACGAACATAAGAATTACATTATATACTAATAGTAAGTCTGGATCTGTAAAACCACAAGATTTGTGTGTTTCCACTTAACCATTCCTTTATTCGCTAATTCGGGGTCGGGGGGGGGGGGGGGGGGTGGGGGTCTGCCTATGCCATTCACACACGTTCAATCTATACATTTACTCACCAATCAACTTAACCTACATGTTTTTGGATGGTGGGGAGAACATGCAAACTCTGCACAGAAATATCCCTCGCCCGGGAATCGAACACAGGACCTTCTTGTTGTAAGGTGACCGTGTAGCTTAAACCACCTTTGTAGCTTAAACCGCTACGCCACAGCACCGCCCCTCCACTTAACCAGTCAACTTTAGGCACATATTGATACACTAGAAAAAAAAGTTTTATAAAGTATTACCATCTCCATTAGGGTGCTCACTATTACACAGAGTTTGTTATCCTGATGGTCCTCCAAAAGTTGATTTCGCTCTTCATTTCCTGCAGCTGCAAGGACTTTGTCCAACACTTTCAGCTGCCACTCATACTTCTCCGAAAGTGACTCTGGATCAAAGCTCTTCTCTTCTGATGCGCATTGTCCTGTGAGCAACAACAGTGTAGTTAGCCACAGAAGACCATAATTTGCACCCCCAAAAAATAAAAACAGTTTTTGACTTCAGTTCAGCATTGTGGCAAAGAGCTTCAGCTGTTTCATTGGTCTGTTTCATAAATTATACTGTACAAGATCGATACTTTGTAGTAACAAACAAGTAAAACAAGACAAAAAGATGATACGCCAAAAAGATGATGCGCCAAACTGAAACACACTACATATATGCTGTATTTGTATGGCTGCATTAAATATATCAAAACAGTGATTTTTTTACCACTTGATACATACTTAAGTTACCTTACATTTAAGTTATTATTTTAATTAATTAAATTTTCACTGTCTCAAATTAGGGTAAATTAGTCACCTATGATGTATTTTTAGCTATTTGTTTCACTTGTTTTTTGTTCGTTTCATAATTTTAACTAAAACTTAAACTAAATGGAAAAGAAAATCTAAGTAAATGCTTAAAAGGGTGAAATGTCTCCTCAAGTACTAAGAAAAAAAAATTATTCTTGTTTGTGTGAGACATCAAGCACAGGAAGCTACTCACCACTTCCATCATGTGTGTTGTTGATCTCCTTCAGAGAGGTTTCATTCTTTGTTTGTTTCTTCTTGAGTGAGGAGAGAAAGAAAAGAGTACATTTACACTGACAGCTTACTTACATATTCAGACACATTAAAAGGAAACATTGAAATCTAACTGTTCATTTCTAAACACTCATTCATTCATCTTCTTACACACTTATTCGGGGTCATGCAGGTCTGCTGGTGCCTATCCCAGCACACAGAGCGAGAGGCAGGGGTAAACCCTGGACAGATCCATCACCGGGCATACACAAACAAACAACCGCTCACACACACACACGTTCACTTCTATAGGCAATTTAGAAATCACCAAATCAACCTAATGTACATGTTTTTTGACTATGGGAGGAAACCAGACTACCCGGGGTAAACCCACGCGCAAGAGCGGAATCGAATTGTGTTGTGAGGCGATAGTGCTACTGCGCATAATGACCTAATTTTAACAATCAACTTTAAATGTAATAGTTGTGCAGATAATACAATAGCTACTTTCTGTATAAACTCAGCTGATTTTAATTTCTTAAACCCATAAGGTACACCATGTACTCCAATGTACAGATCAGCAGAAAATTTACTTTAGCTTTTACTCCATTTTGAAACAAACATTGACTGACTAAATAGAACATAGTAAAATCAATGTGAAAATATAAACATATATAAAACTGTATTAATACTGAATATTTGACGACCAAGTTAATAATATCTGGCTGCCTAACTAAACTCCCAGCTTGCTGCAGTATAAACACTGCCTGCCTATGGAAAGATAAGTGCAGAGATTCCTTTTGTGCCTCTGTCCATTTCTCATCTGTTTATAAACAGCTTCACGCACACTACTATGAGCAGAGGAGGAGAGATATTGGATTTTACTTCTATAAATAACTAGATCAGTTATTAAAAGACCAATTTTTGAACAGATGAATTGAAAATAGATACTGAATTGAATACAATTGTAACAAATTAAGTTAAGCTAAGAAAAATAAAATGAACTTGAAAAAGGTGTTAAAATATTCGGAAATGGACAAAAAGCATTTATTTATTGTTGTTTAGTCTGTGCTTTAAACGTTCATGTGAAACATCAACACTTTTAGAACACCATGCTCTTTCCTAACAGTATGCGCTGTCCATGTAGTGTGCGGTATCACACTCAATCAAAAAGTCAATCACTGGACTTAAAACTGATTTACAAGCATATAGAAATTCTACTAAAGTTCATTTCTCTGAATTTCCCATAATTTAAATCTTAACATATTAAGTCTACACTTTTGAATGTTATATAGTGAACCATGCATTCTGATTCAGTTACTACCAATTACATAGGTACCGGTGCAATATGGGTATTGGGTTTTGATACCCAACCGTAATAATTGGATAGGATATCTAAAGCCATGCCATGAGAGTATTTTGTGCTTGTGGTGTTTTGCATTTTTTTCCACCGAGCATGCCTTTGTCAGTGCTTTCACATTTGTTTTCCAGAGTAATCAGTCATCCATGCTAACAAAAATAGGTCTAGTAAAAATGGCTTCTAAACGGATGACAGGCAAGAAATGCTAGTCATCTCATTCTCCACAGCGCACAAAAATCAGTTTTCTGCTATGCGGCTATAAAATCCAACAACCCTGGCATCTGCTTGGCCAAGAACAGGCTAGGCGGTTAACAATTGCATAGTAGACAAATTAACTCCACCTCTGTGCTTAACCTAAAAAACCAGCTATTTTGAAACTCAAATTCCAAACAAATGCAAGCATGATGCCCTGGTGCAGGGATACCGGCTGAAGCTTCAGGTGTACAGGAAATATTTTTTTCCTTCTCAAATCTTTACTTGTTAGGTCTGCAGTCAGACTTAACTTTTTCAGCCAGGTATGCAGGTGAGATGAAGGCTTTTGATGCAGCTTTGGAGACTTGGCCATTCAGTCACAAGAGAATTAACAGGGTGAGACACTGACGTCAGTTGGGGAAATAATCATGGGCATCCAGAGCTTCAGTTAATTCTAGATGTTCTAGTGGTGTTAGGTTTGGGGATCTGTGGAGTCTTCCCACAGCAATCTTGATAAATCATTTTTAAAAGGAGCCAACTTTGTGCAAAGGGCCACCGACATGCTGGAACAAGTTTGGGCTCTTGGAAAATTATAAGTCTTTGGTATACGGAGACATTTTCTATAATATGGTGCTTTGACTGTTTGGGAAGTAAGAATATAATGAGTGTGATTGCTCTGGTCCCACAAAGTTTTAGGCCATTGAAAGCATTTCATTATTTCGCTAGAAATTACATCATGGTTCTAATTTGCCAATAACATGAAAGCAAGCCAATGTCAAGCTAATTAAAAAATAAATAATATTGTAACAGACTATGCCCTGAGATGGACTGCCGGGTCCCCAGTCTCTCACCCTATGTGTGCTGGGATAAGCGCAGTAGACCCAGTGACCCCGAATTTGGGAATAAGTGGGTAAGAAGATGAATGAATGAATGTAACAGACTGAATGTTCAATTGTAACTGTCACATCAATAAATATAGTTTCATGTTAAGATTTCATCTCTTGCACATTTGTGACTATGATTTAATAATATATGATTCCTATTATTTATTCATTCATTCATTCATTCATCTATCTTCTGACCCGCTTTTTCCATAATTCGGGGTCATAGGGGTCTGTTGGAGCCTATCCCAGCTCACATAGGGAAAGAGGCACCATTGCAATCTTCATTATAGTTTTATAATAGGAGTAAAAGTTTATAATTTGAACATCGATTTATTTTCTCACCCCATGTGCGCTGGTATAGGTCATAGCAGATTTACATTCTGTTACCGTGTAAACATTTCAAGCAGGTTTAAAGTATTCAGGTGCAATAAATCAAGTTTGTAGCTTAAACAAAATTAATAGAAGAAGACTAAGATTAACAGAAGTCTGTGATTTTACGTTCATAGAAATATTTCAGGCACTAGGACTAACAATTGTCTGCCATCAAGACTTAAACTTTACTTTCTGTTCAGCACCTTAAACAATCAGTCATCACGTGGAATCACAGAAGGATGGAATTATTCAAGGAGGAAATATTTAATTAAGCCACTGGTTAACTAGATAGTCATCTATGTTTTTGGATCACTATGCCTCACACCTCAGTCAGAATACATTCTTTAACAAATCCATCAATACATTTATGAGATAGAATAAATAATTTGCCACAAGCCCTTTTTTTTTTTAAATACACAGACATTTTTGTTATAAGTTGTTTACACTGAGTACGCCTGTAATTTGACAGACTTCAACAAACTCCAACCATGCTGCTTTAATAATTTGTGAACAATACAAACAAAGGGTCTAAAAGCATTTTTCTCAGACGGAAGGTTCTCTTTACTTCTAGAAAGCATGAGAATGTTTTATAACGATGGTGAAGATTGTACTCTTAAAACAGCAAGACTATTAGTAAACTAGATATACTGCCACTGACTTTAGTGAATAAAAACTCATTCTGTCTCCTGCCTGTGCAAATCATCTTGATTTTTTCGTTATTCTGTGTTAATTTGCAACACTTGGATGTCAATCACTGACAACATGAAGTATGTGGCACTGCACATTAGCATGTTTATTAAAAAATGTTATCATAAAACAAGTTCTTTACAACTAAAAAAATCTGTTCACTCTTACAAAAATGTGGTGAAAATTAGAAATGAAAAGAAGGAATCTTTCTTCCATCGATCATCCTTCTCAAGTGGTCCTAGTTTGGGCATCTGTGGCAAAAATGTTCTCTAATGGAGACCAAGTCCAATAAGTAGTTCTCCCATTACCATGTTAAAGTTTCCACAAACAATCTTTAGACATACTGAAATACAGCCGTTCATTTATATAAAGCTAAAGGAATCACTCCTCCAGTCTTCTGCAAGAATGTCTGGTTCAACTGTGAATGTTTAAGACTTCAAGGCCAACGCTGTCTGTAGGTGATTTAGGGTTTTGTAGCTTTTGTAGGAAAGCTAAAATAGAAATTCCTGAACAAGACCTGAAATGTTCTCACACCATGCAAGATGCCTCACATATGGACAACTTGACACAGGTCAGTAAGGAAAATGGATCAGTTTTTCAGTTCCAGCTTTCAAACACATTTAGATGCATCTGTCCGCCCCCCATCAAATATCTGAATTTCAGCTTTGCAGCTTACAAACAGTTTGATCTGTAATTCAACCTTTGTGTAGCATTAAGTAATCATCCAAAGGGAAAAATCTAAGGCTCAACCCTTTCACAAAGCTTTCAGCAGATACATGTGTTCTGTAAAGCCAGCTGAAGCATGTAAAGGCTCAAACCACAACCCTGATTATGTCATAACATTCTCAAAAACTACATTAAAAACATTTCACAGAATGTACTATCACACAAAGGACCTGATATACAGGATCGTACTGCTCTTACTGTTTCAAAACACCAAACCATGACATATTTATTGACTGGCTTTAAGTTGCTTTATTAATTACAATCGTGTTAGGTTTTTTTTTGCAGACCTGAATAAAGCAGCTGGTGGACTTTTACAATTACAGCATTTGGCAGACGTCCAGAAGACCAGCATGACTTACAACTGAGCAATTGAGAGTTAAGGGCCTTGCTCAAGGGCCCACAGTGGTGACTTGGTGGTGCTGGAAATCAAACCCCAGTCTTTCTGCTATTAGTCCAACACCTTAACCACTAAGCTACCACTTTTCCAACACCTTAACGATGATTTACAACACGGAGACGTTCACACATTTTCAGTTGGCCATGTCCATCAGATAAATAGCTTACACCATTTTAAAGCATGGCCTGTATGGAGACTTTGCCTTTAACCAACTTAAAACAGTTGCTGCATTTCCAAACATTGATACAGTCCATTTCATAAAAAGTTTTTACGCTGCAAAACTGAAATTACAACATTTAATGTAAGGGGGGGGGGGGAGAAAAATCACATGTTGATGGTCAAATCTACCAGTTTGATTGCAAATCATGTTAAATCTTAGATCTAATCAAAATCAACAATTCAGCAATCGCTTTATAAACATATGATGGAGCAGTTTACAAAGAACTGAATGTCTTCCAGTTTCACTAATAAAGTTTGGACTGAATGAAGACTTTAGGGGCAGCAAATGGTGGGAAAGTGGCAGGAACACTTCTGGGCCAGCATTAACATGGATATTTTATCTGTAAAGTGCACGTTAGTAAAAATATTAAACCATGTATTAGTTTAAAGTGGATTCAATGGAAGTTATTTTAGTCCATTATTAAATCCTTAGAGCAAAGCTTTAGCCGTAAAGCCGATTATTAAACAGCAGACCAACACTCGGTGGTTGAACCCAGGCTGTATGCACCAGCATGTGGTTTTAATTAGAAGATTGAAGACATATGAAATTGAAACTGAAACATTTTTACACACACACAAAAAAAATTATAAACTTGACTAATATCAACTTTCTTCTGAGAACGGAAGCAAGTCAGAAGCCTGAGGAGAAACTTATTCCCTTTTTTTTCCGCAGTTGATTATTTTTGGTGGCTTATTGTTTGTTTACTTCATTTTTATCTAGATTTGTGAAAGGATTGAAACGTACCTTTTTTCTCCGGATGTGGACACACACTTTGCTACTGTGACAGCCCATGTCTTTCTAACCGCCTCCGAGTTTACACTGAGGCGAGAGAGAGAGAGACAGACAGACAGACAGACAGACAGAAAGCTGTCCGGATAACGTCGCGATCAAAATAGTGCAGCTACACGAGTTCACCTCCTTCAGCAGTAACGCGTAGGGCGGCGAAGCGTCAAACTTTAATAACCGGCATAATAAAACACCAAGAACCACCGGAAAAAGGTGTAGAAATGTACACTAGGACTATTTGAACAAAACAAGTAACCTAGCAACATGCACAAACCTCACTGTAGAAAAAAGGGATTTAAAAACAATCCAACGCGCCTAGAAGATTTGAATTTTACCGTAATCACTGTTATAGGTGCGCGTGGCATCGACTCAAACAGCATTGAAGATTATTTGGCAATATTTTCGCACAAACACAAAGTGAATATTGTCATGATCTTTAAATACCAAAACTAAGAACTGTAGAAATCTTTTTTTTTTAACTCTCAGAAAGACCGGGTTTCGATTCCACCTCCACCAAGCCACCACTGTGGGCCCCTGAGCAAGGCCTTTAAGCCACAATTGCTCAAAAGAGACCAAATATAGGTTGCTCTGGATAAGAGCGTCTGCCAAATACTGTAAATGCAAATGTTGTAATAAATAAGAATAATATAATTCTATTCCGGTGCCAAGGATCTTTCTGTGTAGTGTTTGCCTGTTCTCCCTGTGATTGCGTGGGTTTCCTCCACAGTCCAAACAAATACAGACTCGGGCCATTGGTGATTGTAAATTGTCCATAGGAGTGAAGGTGTGTGTGTGTGTGTGAATGGTTGCTTGTCTATGTGTTGCCCTGCCAAGGACTGGCGACCCGTCCAGGGTGTAACCCCGCCTCTCGCCCTATGTGAGCTGGGACAGACACCAGCTGACGCTCATGACCCTGAATTAGGGAATAAGCGGGTAAGAAGAATGAATGAATGAAATACTACTGTATATATTGTATAATTGGAGAAGCATGTATTGTTTTGTTTGGACTCAAAACGTATATTATCACAATATATTATCACAATATATAGAATACATTTAATGTAATCTAATTATAACCTGTTGCTCCAACAGCAATAGCATAATGAAAAACTTTAAATAGAGGGAAAGGGTGGCTTAGTGGTTAAGGTGTTGGACTAATAACAAAAAGACCGGGGTTCGCCTCCCAGCTCCACCAAGCAAATACTGTTGGCCCTTGAGCAAGGCCCTTAAACCCCAATTGCTCAGTTGTACAAGAAGAGATCAAATGTAAGTCGCTCTGGATAAGAGCGTCTGCCAAATGCTGTAAATGTAATGTAAATGTAAATAAAAATGAAGCACATATTGAAATGTGAAATGTGCAGATCTTCTGTTTTTGATGATCAATTCTATTGTTCAAGAGTGATCACACTAAGATGGAATAGATAACAGTAGGATAGGTCACAGCACTTCTGCCTGATCATGCCAAGGTCTATTTTAATCCTCTTGGCCTGCTCATTTGGTTTATATTAAGCATCAGATTGGCCTACCTCTGCCCGGAGCCATCTAGGGAATATTAAACACTTTCATTTTTGTCAAAACCAGGTCTATTTATAGTGGACGGCACTAATCTGACATAAAAAAGCAGTTGTTGCTGTGTGTGTGAGCACAGGAACTTTCCAAGACTGAGCAGCTGTAGAGTCTCAGTTAGCAGCAGACCTTGCATCAATTGGATGAAATAACAAAGTGACAAGCTATAAGATAAATCACGGGTTTACAGTGCAGGACCAACCGCACTGTAGTGATATAAAGCATTGTGTTTTCACACGAGGATAAGCCAAAGATACAGGCTGATTACAAATGAAGACAGAGACTTTTAGCATGAGCCGTTGCAACTCATTTTACTTTCTGGGAACACAACACTTGGACTAATGCTTGCCACAGAAAGCAAGGCATTCTGAGCCTTATGACAATCATCAAATCTCAATCCAGCCTCTTTGAATTCCACAATTTTTTTAGCTAACGGGTAAGACAACAGTCGCCCCCTTTTATCACACACTTCTTATTGAATGATATGATGTTCATCCTTGTATAAAGCCTTATATCCTTCCAAACTGTGCCAAGGCCCATTGAAACTTTGATGACAGCCAAAGATAACATGACTCCTCTGCCTTCCAGGCAATGTGCTCTTGCATGTTCTCCCCACGCTTAGGTGGGTTTGATTGGTGATTCCAAATTGCCCATAGTAGTGAATGTGTGTTTGTATGTGGTTACTCATATTTTAACGAACTTTCCAGGGTGTACCCCTGCCTTTATCTTATGTGGAATCTGAACAACACTCCTTTTGAGACAGACTGATGTGTTTTAATGTGAACTTGCTTTCTGCAGACTCGTAGAAAGTATAGAGCAGAAATCCTGAAATAATGTGACAATATGTAGGTTATATTTTATATGTTGTAGGGGTAATATAATGTCATATAACTGAAAACATACTACATTTATATTGTATTTTTACAGTGTGAAATAGCTATAGAAACTGGATACTTGGTGTAAAAATATGTGCATCTTGACTGCTACGATCAGAGATCCACCTGGCCATCTGGAATAAGGTTGGTAATGAATAACTTTGAAATGTTTACAGTTGAATCAGGAATGTGAGGAATGGTTATAACAAGTGAAGGGGCCAGGCTCAGGTTTTTACGATGTAACCTACTGTGTGCTGCATTATACAGATTTCAGCCTCTAATATTATTATTACAGCTGGATGGGATTCTCTTTATGCAAACAAATGCAAACAAAATGTTTCACTTGAAAAAAGATTGCTTTTTGTCCACCCAAAACATCTGTAAAGAAATGCTTCACAAATGATAATCTAATCCACATGCATCAGTCAATGTTAATTAAATATCTACTCTTTCTTTGCATGTATTTGGTATTCAAATTTTAGCCTTCTCCTCAAACTTTGTATTACTGCTTGTTTCTGACACTGTGTTATAGAAAGAAAGAAAGGTAATAATTAAAACCTTTGGTTACCTCCACCTCATTAAGCTGGGGTCACTTTCTTCAGCATACAAGGAGTCTAAATTATGATACTAGATTGATTTTGTAAAGTCATTTTCAGATTCATTCACCTATCTTCTAACCAGTTTAACTCAGGGTCACCATGGTCTGCTAGACCTTATCCCAGCACACATAGGGTGACAGGCAGGGTCACTCCCCAGATGGACGCCACTCATAGACAAACAACAAACAACAACACACACACACACACACACACACACACACACACACACACACACACACACACACACACACACACAC
>JAOTRA010000029.1:7931221-7955154 GCA_026260255.1 Pseudolaguvia tuberculata | reverse complement strand
ACACACACACACACACACACACACACACACACACACACACACACACACACACACACACACACACACACCACACACAATGGCCAATTTAGAAATGTGGAGAACATACAAACTCCACACTGACCTCTTTCCCAATTGAACCTGTGCCCAGTCTCAAGCTGCTCTAGTAGATGAACCAAGCGGCATCAGGATTAGACGCTGGTACATTCAGGCATTGCAAATGTCTCCATTTGGGTGTAGAGGTGATTCAATTTCTAGCCTACATGAAAGGAGTCCACTTAAAGTAGTCCAATCTGGAAATCTGATCTGACTATCGCACATGCCTCAAAGTCACATCCAAATCCTGATAGTAGACGTGAATATTTAACAGCGAGCACATGCATAATGCGAATCACGTTCTATTAGAGGAATTGCATTACGGGATGCTGAGCAGCAGCAAGAGCGTGTGAACTAAATTCAGCGCGCAGCATTAGCAGCGCGAACAGCACGTTAACAAGACATCAATAATCTGACATCTGTTGATTTTCTCCTGATGCTGATGTGAAAAAGCAAAAAGCCGTTAGAAGTCCTGAACGAGCATCGTAACACTTCTACTTATTTTATGTAAGTTTATCTAAGTTTATGAAGAACACTCTCAATAGCTGCGAGCTGTTTATTGCACCGTGCTGTTAAAGAATATTACTATTTTGGATGTTTTTCTTAATCCGAGCAGAATAGTAGAGTTGTAAAATGTAATCACTTGTGGCTTCATGGATTTAGTGTTCCGGCGCTTTGCTCCCTGTGCGCTTACCGGAGCGCAGTAGGGTTCGAGCGACGTCGGAATGTGGTCCGGGGCGGTGCTGCGAACTCGCCCTTGATGTGCCAACGGTGCGGAAGGATGAATTGGATGCTGAAGGAAACGTCTGGACACATCAGGAACGCTTCATCCTCCAGTGGAAGAAACGAGAGTCTGTCCTTCTCCTGGAGGCTCACGGTGTTGGCCAGCGTGCTTATCACCACCATAGTGGTGGACGTGCTGGGCAACCTGTTGGTCATCATATCGGTTTACAGAAACAGAAAACTCAGGAAAACAGGTAAGGATGCTTTTTCTCTTCTCTTCTCTTCTCTTCTCTTCTCTTCTCTTCTCTTCTCTTCTCTTCTCTTCTCTTCGTTTCTCTTCTATTCTTTTATTTTCTTTTCTTCTTCTCTCTTTATTCTCTTTAAGTCTTTCTCTTGTCTTTCTCAGAAAGCATTAAAATTGCTTAAATTCTTTAATTCTTTACATCTGGCATAGATTCATACAAAAGCAGGAAGGCATATTCAGGATAGAAATCAAGGTCATGAGAACAGTTTATGGTGTGACAGTTCATATGAAAGTGAGAATTTATGTTAATACCCTTTCAACAAGGTATATTCTGTAAGCGGAACATATGTTCTGTCTGGGAAGGGGAATTTTCTTGATAACCTAAATACCACCAATATCCGATACTAATCAGATTAAATAGCAAGATTTAATTCATCAGCACAAAACATAAATGCATCTGATTTTTATTTATTGCCTGCAGTGTGAAACTTATTTTATGTTATGCCTCAACAATCAGTCTTCATCAATTTCTATGTAATATATTGTCAACTAATGCCAGGATGTGTTGAGAATTGGGGTTATACTCATGATGATAGCAACATATTCCTAACCATTTTAGTATGATGAGGACTAAATACCCCAAACGTTAAGGCTAATGCTAAATTATTTAAAAAAAAATATTTAATTCTTTCCTACTAATATCTGTTTAATTGTGAACTAATATTGTTAAGGAATCTTTTTGAACTCTTCAATTCATTGAAACTCAATAATTGACTATTTCTCTTTACAATATATGCCTATGATAACATGCATATTCTGTACTTTGTATTTCCATTGTTGATAAAATATATATTAATATATTATTTTTCTTTTTATTTCAAGGTCTGAGATCTGGCCGCAATGTTGAGTGTAGTGAAGGTTATGTGAACCATATTACATTTGGTACATCAGGGAAAGTGGTAGCTTAGTGGTTAAGGTGTTGGATTGATGCATGAAAGACCGAGTGTTCCATTCCCATCACCACCAAGCACCCACAACCAGCAAGGCCCTTAGCCTGTAGTTGCTCAGTTGTAAGTCACTCTGGCTAAGGGTGTCTGCCAAATGCTGTAAATGGTAAAACTGACATTAACTCTAATTAGGTGGCTATTCCAAATTAGTTCATGGTAACAGTTCTAACAACCGCTACGTAGTTATAGAAACCGTTTATCACATTACCTCTATCTTTTTCCTGTTTCAATTTGCAAAAGAAAATTGTGGTCTTGCTTTTTTTTAAAAGTAGAAATTTATATTCAGTTTGTTCTTTTTGAAACCAGACACTGCATTCCTACGCTGACCTATGCAGCGCTTCAGGACTGAAACTGTTCGTTAACTCAGTTTCGACTTCAGGCAGAGCAATAAATCAATAAAACATTCATACATTGGTCCACAGCTTTTCCCCAAGATGACTTGTTCTGAATTTTACTTAAAAGCTGTATGTATTTATTTGTGTATCAGCCTGAGTGGTGCTGGGGAAGGGGACAGAGACAGAGAAAGACCTAAACACAGACAGACAGCCCGGTCTTTCTAGAATGTTTGATGAAACAATTAAAACCAATTAAAATTTTTGCATTTGTCATGCTTTTCATATTTTTATAGAATTTAAGTGATTTTGCCAATTAGCTTATCTTTTAATCATATGAATTTCTGATTTCCAGTGAAAATAGTCCCTATAGAGGCCCAGTAGTGCACAACACAAGTATATTTAAATCCAATGAAATCAAGCTGCGGTGTAACAGAATTTAAAAGACAAACATAAAGTTCACAAAACAACAAAATCAATCAATGGAAATGTTCTGACCATTAGAGAATAGTAATGGCGCTAACAAAAATCCTCTGTGCACATGACAATATAATTTCTATTTATATAATTTCAAGTTATGTGATTTTAATGTGTGTAGTTGATTGTTAAATAAAAAATGTTTTTACTTAATTATATATTCCATTGTGTTTCGACCTGATGTGTCATGAAAATATCCTTGCTTTGTAATGTCATTGTGTTGTGGACTATTGGGCTACCGTACATGTACAGAGTCTGACACAGAGCAGTAATTACTACATTAGTGGGAAAGGTTTGTGCATATATATATAATATTCTCAAAAAATTCTCTTGGCAGCACCCATGTCTCATTTACAGCATTTACAACATTTGTCAGACGCCCTTATCCAAAGCAACTGAGCAATTTGGGGGTAAGGGCCTAACTCATGGCCCCACAGTGGTTGATTGGTGGTGCTGAGAATTGAACCTCAGCATTAGAAAATAGAAAATATACATTCCCCAGTATCAGCACCTTAACCACCAAGTCACCCCTTTCCACCATGTCTCTCTAGCATGTTGTCTAGGAAGGAGTGAATTTAGTGTAGTCCACATAGCAGTGCATCATACTGAATGATTAGTTATGGTATGGCTAGGTGTGAAATATGCACTCAATAATGTTGAAAAATCAAAGCATAGCCTCTGGTATGGAAAAAGTTTTAATTAAAACTTTTATGCGATATTTTTCTGTATTTTCTAAATGATGATTGCTTGCACAAGGCATCAATTTCTCTTCTAATAACATCAGTGGAGCAGACTGAAAAAGTGCCTCGTAATATAGTTAAACTAGAGTCTATGGTATGGAAACATCTGACAGTTATATAAATGGGAATGTAAAATGTTCATAGCACTTTCAAGGTCTAATCCAGCGATGTGCTAATAATTCACCTGAATTAGGCTGCAGACTGTTTAAGCAATCCAGAGAGACAGAAACGTCTCTAAACAGTAACCTATAATAATATTCACCAGTAAACAATAATATAAATAGTAACATATAATTACTGAGTGGATGAGCTACTGTTGGGTCCTTGAGCAAGACCCTTATACATAGATGCAGCATAGCTGAACGTGTGCTCGGAATCCAATGTACTAACATATTATATGTATAAAAAAAATGTGACTGAGCTGTATAAAGTATATGTGACAAATAAAGGTATTTACATTCACAATATGGGAGCTCTGTTATCTTAGTAGTAACATTGCTAGCAGCTGGTTAAAATTGTACAATAAGCCGTGTTGTCTGGGGTAAAGGAGATAAAACTGAAACTCAGTTTAAATATTAAGGTTTATATGTAAATTCCATATCAGTTGAAATGTTGCAATTTTGATAAATTGACTGTTGAAAATTGACTGTTTTTCTCCTTCCTTAGGAAACGCCTTTGTAGTGAGTTTGGCTGTAGCAGATCTCGTAGTTGCCATCTATCCATATCCACTGGTCTTAGCTGCAATCTTCAACAATGGCTGGGTTGCAGGAAACATCCACTGTCAAATCAGTGGCTTCCTGATGGGGCTCAGTGTCATCGGCTCCATCTTCAACATCACCAGCATCGCCATCAATCGCTATTGTTATATATGCCACAGCTTTAACTATGACAAGATTTTCTCCAAAAACAACACAGTGTGTTATGTGGTGCTTGTGTGGGTCCTCACCATCCTGGCCATCACTCCCAACTGGTTTGTGGAGTCTTTGCAGTATGACGCGCGTGTGTACTCATGCACATTTGCCCAGTCAGTCAGCTCGACCTACACCATCATGGTTGTGGTGGTTCACTTCATCCTGCCCATTAGCATTGTCGCTTACTGCTACTTGCGAATCTGGAGTTTGGTCATTCAGGTGCGCAACCGTGTCAAACCTGATAACCGGCTCAAGATCAAGCCACATGATTTTCGCAACTTTCTTACTATGTTTGTGGTGTTTGTGTTGTTTGCAGTGTGTTGGGCACCTCTGAACTTCATAGGCCTAGCAGTAGCACTCCAACCCAAGCTTGGCCAGGACATTCCGGCGTGGCTTTTTACAGCAAGTTACTTTATGGCTTATTTCAATAGCTGCTTAAATGCAGTTATCTATGGAGTACTCAACAACAATTTTAGAAAGGAGTACAAAAGAATTGCGCTATGTCTTTTTAATATTCATTGTTAACTTTTTTTTTCTTTTAAACAAGAGACACACACTGTGAATTTCTAACGTACAAATCATATACAACCAGACGTATGAATGAGAATGTTTTGAAGAAAAAAAATACATTGTCAGTGACTCAGTTGTGAATGTTTAAATATATAAAATCTTCTTTTTCTCCTTTCGGCTGCTCCCGTTGGGGGTCCTCACAGCGGCCGATCACAAAACACTCCTGCCATTCTTCTCCACCCACTCCACCCTGCCTGCACTCTTTTCTTCACTTCTCTAACACACTGTCCATTACTTTGCACTGTTGACCCCAGGTTATTAAACTCCTCCACTTTCACTACCTTTTCTCCCTGCAACCTCACCACTCCATTGCCTTCCCTCTCATTCACACACATGTACTCAGTCTTACTAATCTCCAAATAATTTTTAGCTTTAGTTAGTATAACTTTATTATTAAAGTGAGTGTCAAGTAAACATTGAAAACAACATTCATTCATGATATTCTGTCAGATTTTTTTGTTTTCTGAAAATGAAGATCAAATTCTCTCAGGAATCTTTTTGAAATGCACAAATGGTGTTTTGGTTATTCTCACAGGTTCATGTTTTGAGGATTTACATCTGCGTTTGTCCAGTTGCATTTGTTTTTGTAAGTTGCAGAACAGTGAGCTCTCTCGGCCACTGTACAAAATGCCTGACTAATATATTTGTGTGTTTCTGAGCTACCTGAATAATCACACACTCCATACATCTGAAAATAATCTTAACACTATTTTGGAGTGTGGCAGTGTGGATTTGTGTTTATTCAACCATAATAAGTTTAATATCTGAGTCTGCTGTTGAGTGAGACAGTCTGGGGTGCAGTCCATGTTCTATTTCGTCCTAAGGGTGTTGAGTGAGAAGGTCTGGGGTGCAGTCCGTGTTCCAAATGTTGAGTGAGTTTGAGGTCAGTTCTCTGTCAAGAACACTAAAGTTATTCAATCAGAACACATGGAGCTCAGTAGCTTAGCGCCTGGTGTGACAACATTGTTATGTGTCATTTGACTATTTCATGTATTACCTAATGACATGATAAATCATGAATTTTTACATATATGATTAAAATTATGATGGTGAATTTTTTAGTATTCTAATCTTACTCTTATTAAGGAGCTTTAACAGAGGACAGTATACACCAGCACAAGCCAGTAGTGCCTTCATCTGAAGATGTTCCTAGAGTTCCTAAACAGTGTTGTAGATAATGGTGTCCATCACAGCCAATTGCAGTTGAAAATCCATCCTCCAAAAAAGTAATATAAGAAGAGCCACATTTTATTCCATATACATATATATATATATATATTCATTCATCTTTTTACCCGCTTATTCCCGAATCCGGGGTCACGAGGGTCTGCTGCGCCTATCCCAGCACACATAGGGCGAGAGACTGGGGTATACCCTGGACGGTCACCAGTCCATCTCAGGGCAACACATAGACAAACAACCATTCACACACACATTCACTCTGATGGACAATTTACAATCACAAATCCACCTAATCTGCATGTTTTTAGACTGTGGGAGGAAACCGGAGCGCCCAGAGGAAACCCACGCAAGCGCAGGGAGAACATGCAAACTCCGCACAGAAAGATCCCGGCCCGGGATTCAAACCCGGGACCTTCTTGTTGTGAGGCGACTGTGCTATCCACTACGCCACCGCACCGCCCTATATATATATATATATATATATATGGTCTGGTCAAAAAAAAGTTCACACACTAATATTTTGTTGGACCACCTTCAGCTTTGATTATGGCACACATTCCAATGTTGCATTAATTTTTCACCATGATCTTGCATTCATTCTGCTGTGCAAAGCCTTCTCCAGCACATCGCAACGATTCTCTCCGGGGTTAAGGTCTATAATGGCCACACCATGTGTAAAAATGATTTCTCATATCCCATGAATCGCACATCTTTCACAATTTGAGCTCAATGAATCATAGCTCTGTTAGTTCGGAATATGCCCGTGTAATCAAGGATGAAAAAAATTGATGGAATAACCTGGTCATCAACTGCAGCAGACAGTCTGTATATATAAAAACAGATGGGGGATATGTGTAAATATAAATAATTCAACAGAGGTAGGGATATTTAGACAAGGGGGGATCCCTTCGTCCCCCCCAGCAAATCGTACCCTGTTTACATATATACATACATATTGTAGATGTCTGCAATTTACATGATCTCATGTGAGCTTGTTACACATAATACAGTAAGATTGTTCCCTAAATGTGAATTGTTTGTTTGTCACATGGAGACATTGTAAAACTTTAACAAAACAGTTATTTTAGAATGGTCAATCATTAATTTATTTTCTCCATGATAAATATATTTTCATTGTTTATGTTACAGTGTGGCATGGTGGCATAGTGGTTAGCACAGTCACCGCAAAGTAAGAAGGTCCCGGACAAGGGGTCTTTCTGTACTGAGTTTGCATGCTCTCCATTGTGTTGGTTTTCTCCAGGCACCCAGGTTTGCTTACACAGTTAAGCAAGCAATGGTGATTCTAAATTGCTCATAGGAGTGAGTGTGAGTGTGTGGCCCTGTGATGGATTGGCAACCTGTTCAGGGTGTACCCCTGCCTTTTGTGACCCCAAATTATGGAATAAGCGGGTTAAACGATAAATAAATGAATAAATGTTTGTGTTACGCCTCTTTATTATCTTGCAATTTTTTGGACACAGTCCAAATAACAGACGGCAGAGCAAAACATTTTATAAAAAGTCTTATCAAGGGATTCCTGTCTGTTTTAACAAGAACAAGCTGGAAGGCATTTTCCAAGTTACATGACAGCTTCCTGTTATAATAGTGCTTCAGGCTAATGTTATTCCTTTAGGGCAGGTGTGGAATGGAGGTTTAGTATAATACGGAAGCCTTATGCCAATGAAGAATGTCTTATGTGACAAAAAATTAACAAATTACAAATTGTTAATATGTTCATAGCATCTTATCTACAGCTGAGGCAACTAACACCTACAATATAACGCCAGCGAGTGAAGCAGTATATCGGTTATCTAAATGTAAATTAGCAATCGAGGTTTGATTTCCCAAAGGTATGATGGAGCAGTGAATAGATCAAATGATAATTCCTTTGCTTTTTTGCTTACTACTAAACAATTTCTCGTCCATCGTTCATTCTTTCATCTATATTCTAATATGATTATTCTCTAAGTCAGGGTCATGGGGCTTTGCTGAAGCCTATTCTAGTGTACATAGGGCAGTGCTATCCAATCATAGCACACTATTTCATGATGGAGCTCAGGGCTTTGTGCCCAAGATCACCGTCATGCTGGAATAGTGTTGAAGTCTATTAGATTCAGTGAAGGAATAATGTACAACAATGTGGTTCCATACTTGTAGCAACATTTTGGAGATGAACCACATAAGAATCCGCTGGTTATGGTTATTTACAGCATGCGGTTATTTGTAGCCAAAGATGTTTGGGAAGTAAGTTAAAGTCAAGTCAGATTAAAACGTATCATATTATTAACATAATGGTATAATTAATTGTGTAAAGTTCTTTTATTTTAAGTGTATATATGGCTTTGTTCTTTTTGTTAAAATACCTGTAAAAAATTATAAAGTTGACAATGTTCTTTAACAGCAATTTTGTTATCATCAATAAAACAATATTAATACACACGATTAATCCATGGTTGGTCGTTTATTACACCAGTCTCATGCACATTTACAGCACTTTAATTTTACTACAGTAAATATTTCCACCAGATCCGGTTGTAGCCTGTAAACCTGAACACAAGCCTTCGATATTTTAACAAAATAGTATTAAAGCTTTATAAGCATTGTAGACTAAAATAGAAAAAAAAAAACACACAATGATTGTGAGTAAAGCATGATCAGTATTGGCAGACTGGTAGATAATATACATTTTGAAAAACAAAGTGGCCCTGATGTTGCCAGATCTTATACATTTACTTGTCATGTGTAGAAAAAATTATAGGTCTCAAAAGAAACTCTTTACTCTATCCTTTTATAAATGGGTACAAACATTAAATGTAATAAATTTTTATAATTATAATAATAATAATAATGTTTTTAACTATTATATATTGTTGTAAATTAACAAAATATGATATATACAAGTTTTGGCAAACAACATTATGCAGTCAGCTTGCTATGATAGCCGATAGCTGAGATAGTCAATAGAAAGACAGATGTTGGCTGTGTTCCCAGTGTTAAGGTGCAACGACGGTTACCTTTACACCACGGCACCACCAAACTGTCATTTTGTGGAAACATCCCATCACAGGTGAGCAACAAGAGTCAAATCCCATTAATCATGTCAGATATGCATAATGTTGTAAACTTGCACTAAATCAAAGAAGAATCTAAAATTTATTTAAAATTAAAATGAATTAAAAGAAAAGGAAAGTGAAGAAATGAGTGATGCCCGTAACGCTACTCGTGGTAGTACTTTGATTAACTGTGTTATCAGAAATCAATCGAAGGGTGAGAAAATTTCTACACTGTCACCACCCTTTTGTACGACAAAATTAAATAACACTGATGCATTAAGCTTTAAACACAACAGTAAAAAGCAGCAGATTCCCAAAAAACATTATTGTAAACAGCTTAATATTAACTGAGGGCTAAAAATTTTTATCATACTATATATTCTGTAACAATAGGCAAATATAAAAACAAAAACAAATAAATAATTCCCCAGGATTAAAACAATAAAACTTATTCCAGCAGTAGATGAAGAGTATTTTACAATGAAACACTCAATTGACTTCCCTGTAATAAAACCAAGGTATTATTATAGTCTAAAAATGCCTTAAGTATACATTATATCCGAAACATTGGGCTGTGAAGAAATGACCCAACAAGTCTGTAGAACATTCTGTCACCAAAAAAACTGCAAGCTACCACTGTGTTTTGAATGACTGCGGTAGATGATCTGCACAATGGAAATGTAGGTCCCAGCTACGAAGCCCACCAAACCAAGAAAGCTGATGACAAAGTTCTTTATTATAAACCAGTGTGAAACGCCCTCTGTGTGGAAGGTGATTATCTGCAGCAGAGGAGGAAAGATGAGTGCCAAAGCACTGCTGCTGATCGACCCAACCAAAGAAATAACCAGGTCCAGCTCGGGTATAAGGATCGCCAAGGCACCTACAGAAAAAAAGTGAGGACAGGGAAGTTCTTATAATTATATATGAGAATATAATTATCTTTCCCATGATGTTACATAATTCAAAAATTCCAGCATTCAACTGATTCTCATGAGCATTAAAACATATATGTGACACACGTGTCTCTTGGAAAACATACGCAAGGCTACCAAAAAGTTTTTTCTAAATCGGTACATACCAGACACCATTAATTACAGAAACGTACCAAGCATACAAATTTTGATTAACTTTTTTGACACACCTTTTACACAAATGAGCAATTGGAGTTTAGGGGCCCCGTTCAGAGACTCACAGTGATGGCGGGGTGGTGCTGAGAATCAAATCCGGGCTTTCTGGTTTACAGATTCTTAGTTTATCAACTAGAACGTTCTGTAAAAAGACTTGTTGAGGAAACCTGCACATTCAGTGAAACTGATGAAAGACACTGCCGCCAATTGTACCTTTAGCTATTTTAAGACAATTTCTTAAAATATAGGAATGTCAAAAACATATTGGCAAAATTTTATGCACCTGGACTTGTTAATAAAAGGAAAGTTAATAAATTTTGCAAAACAACAAGAACTCTACAACCGGGCAAGAACAATCTGTTGTGTGGAGTGGTAGCCTGGTTGTTAAGATGTTAGACTAATGCTAGAAAGACAGGGGTTCGATTCCCATCTCCACCAAGCAACCACTGTGGGCCCTTGAGCAAGGCCCTTAACCCACAATTGCTCAGTTGTATAAAAAAAAAGAGAGACCAAATGCAAGAGCGTCTGCCAAACTGTAACTGTACACCCTAACCATTCGTTCATTCATTCATTCATTCATTCATCTTCTGTGTGTTGGTGCACATAGGGTGAGTGGCAGGGATACAACCTGGACAGTTCACCAGTCCATCACAGGGCCACACATAGACAAACAACCACTCACACATACATTCACTCCTTTGGGCAATTTTGACTCACCAATCAACTTAAAGTACATGTCTTTAACTTAATGTAATGTACATGGGAGGAAACCAGAGAACCCAGAGAAAACCCATGCAAGAGCAGGGAGAACATGCAAACTACCAGAAAGATCCCCCGCCAAGGAATCAAACCCGGGATCTTCTTGTTGTGAGGTGATTGTTCTAACCACAACACCACCGCACCACCCTAACAATTCATTGATTCATTCAGTCATTCATCTACTTACCCGCTTATTCCCGAATTCGGGGTCACAGGGGTCTGCTGCGCCTATCGGGGGTACACCCTGGATGAGTCGCCAATCTATCTCAGGGCGCCACATAGATAAGCAACCATTCAAACACACATTCACTCCTATGGACAATTTAGAAATCACCAAATCAACCTAATCTACATGTTTTGGACTGTGGGAAGAAACCGGAGTACCTGGAGGAAACCCACGCAAGCGCGGGGGAGAATATGCAAACTCCGCACAGAAAGATCCCGGCCCAGGATTCGAACCCGGGAACTTCTTGTTGTGAGGCGACTGTGCTATCCACTACGCCACCCCCGACCCTAACCATACATTTTTTATTTTGATAAGATGAGAGTAGCCTTCCCCAGACGTTTGCATCGTCACTTTTTAAGAAAGAAGAATACACACACACACACACACCCACACACATACACACTACAATGTGTGTGAAGTGGATGAAACACAGCTAAGCTCAGCCAATCCAATGATGTCTTTTATTGAGTTTTAAAAAGATCTGTAGACTGTTTTTTAGTATTTAAGGCTGTCAGCAAGAAAGAACCGCTGTCATTTTTGCTAATGTCAGATTCCTCATTCTATCTATACCACACTATGTCCTAATGACTAGGCTTCTGACTTTGTAGCAACAGTTCGAGAGGATATATGCACTCCTAGGGGTTGTTCACATGCACTCCTAGGGGTTGTTCACATATTGTACCATCGAACATAGGTTTTTCCAGACGTGTCTGCACCACAGATAGATAAAAACATATTAACTTTCAGAATGCTGTGGGTCATGTGACAGAATCCAACCAACCCACTTCTCGTTTTCCATTAGACCGAAACCTCAGCATAAAACTAGATAAGTGGCTCACCCTTGTGTTTTTTCTTTACTTGTGTAAATCCATTGCTGAATGTTCTAAGATCTAAGAATTTGCAATGCATTCTAATTGTAATTATATGTTAAAAAATATGTAACTTTATAGTTCTAGTTTCCTTTTACTTTGCACATTCAGTTAGAGATTGTCCTATAGTGTGCACTTAAAACCATCTAACTCCACACACCCTATGAATCCCTGAGAATTTCTGCAATACAAGCTAGCATACTTTACCTACACTTTCTCATCTCCCTAAAATAAGAAAGACAGCTCATAACGGAATAATGATTCATGCAGTCTTGGCTGTTTGATGGTTGTTTTAGACTTTGCTGAGTCTAGGAATCTTACATTGCTGTTCTTCTTTTCTCCTTTCGGCCGCTCCAGTTAGGGGTCACCACAGCGCATCACTCTTCTCCACACTACCCTGTCCGCTACATCTGCCTCTTTCACCCCAACTACCTGCATAACTTCCTCCACCACATCCATAAACCTCCTCTTTGGTCTTCCTCTTTTCCTCCTACCAGGGACCTCCAACCTCAGCATTCTCCTACCAATATACTGCATGTCCCTCCTCTGCACATGTCCAAACCATCTCAACCTTGCTTCCCTCACCTTACATTGCTGTTAATACATCAAAAATCAAAAATCATTCTATGCAAGTTTATTTTAATGATGAACTATTCCCTTTATTTTTAATGAATGGAAAAAGGTTTTGCAGGGAATCGGCATCAACATAGGCTGTTGCCTTTGGTGCAACATGACTGGGGGCGTTGTACAAGTTATATTTGTTGGATGCCTGCCCTCTGGTGACCACTGTGCCCTGCTACACCCAGATCTCAAGAAAAATATTTTGGGCAGTTAATTCAGTGATGACTGCAAAGAAACATAGGCATAGATTGCTCTGTAATTTAGTGCATTTTTTGCAAGGCTGTGTGTGTGTGTGTGTGTGTGTGTGTGTGTGTGTGTATAAGGGAAGGCAAAAATACAAATCTACAATCTGGCCTATGGCACCGCCAAAGCTTAAGTCGGCCCTGCTGTTATTTGAAAACATTTTTAAATGTAGCCTCATATTTAATCTAACTCATAGGTGTCAAACTGGAATTTGTTACTGGAGGGCTAAATTTGTTCGTTCATTCAAGATATCATGTTTTGTGCTTTAGGAGTGTTTGGACTCAATAGAGAGTACTGAGACTTTAAGGGAGAATCAGCAGACTAACAAAGCCTTGCATGTGATGTCAAGGATTACATCAAAACATTTAAGGGACATTAATTTGGAGATGGAGAAAAATCAGTCATTCATGGATGGGTAACACTAGATTCATCAAAATTATTTTACAGCTCATCGTACAAACTGCATCTAGCTGGTCTACTACTCATTCTCTCGATTAAGCACAAATTGTTTAAAAGCTACTACCAAAAAAATAGATCAAATAAACATTCCAGTGTCAGGACCACAAAATAAAAAGTGATTGAATGTAGCTTTGTCAGGTATTAAAAATCTTATTTAAGAAATTTCCTATTGAGATTCTAGAAAAATTGATGCAGGTTTTTAACAAATTGACATTTTGAAAAAAAGTTAAATTGAAGCAAAGAGTTTTCCCCCACATTTCCTTAAGTGGTTTTGTATCATTCAAAATAGCATTCCCCACTTCTTTTTCTCACGTCAAATAACTTTGAGGGACTTGCGAACCGCCATAATTATCCAAACTGTATTACAGGAATTCAGCAACTCATTCCAACACGTCTCTTCACCGCACCGCAAATCCAGTAAATACTTATAAAGCTGAATTGTGCATTTACATCTGCACATCACTTATATCAGACAGATAGCATCCAAATTGGAGACAAACTGGATTTTTGGGTGAATATGGCCATGTTTTCCATGCTTCAATAAGAAACAAAAATGTTATGATGCTCTGCTTTTATGGGAAAAGGAAGTTTTTATGAGTATCGAGTAATTTCTGAATGAATCAAATTAAATGAAGAAAACTTTTTTCCCCCCTCATTTTTCTAAATGGTTAAAACATGATTGCCTACAAGTCTGCTAGAGTCTACCTTGGGTGGTTCTTGGCTAATAACAGTTGTTATGAAGTTCAGACCTTCTGCTGTAAGTCCCTAAGTTTAAATGATGTTGGAATGTGGCTTTAACGTATTGTACAGCAGTGTTTTATTTGTGTTACACAGAACATGTTCTGGCAGCACACAGTGATGCCTTTTAATCTAAATAATGCCCCATTTACTAAAGCTTAGTGAACTGTAACCACATGTCATTTGGATTTCAGTTGCGAGTTGCAAGGCCTGCCGAGGTATCTGGTGAATTCATGTGTTAAAATTAATAACATAATGGTGAAATCAATAGCATGTGTAAGGAAAGCACAGTCTATGTTGATGAAGATGAATTCCAGCATTACATTTCAGAGTAACCAGGACCACCAATCCATATTCCAACCAAGTGGAAGTTAATAGAAGCTTAAAGAATAATCAATGTATCGTATCAGCCAGTGGTTTGAAGTGAGAAACTCATTACACCCCCTAAACTTCATATCTTACAGATGTGTACAAAATACAAATACGCCCATTAACCAGTGGTGCATGCTTACAATGTGCAAATAAATGAGTCTAGTTTGAACATCACATAATCTGGGAAAATGTAACAGTCCTCAAATCAGTTATACTAACAATTATCAAATTTGGGTACTGATTATTATTATTTAAAGTAATAATTGTGAGTAAGATCATTTATTAATTGAAAAAACTATTAATCATTATATTATTAATGTTTTACTATAAATATATTTCATTAGAGGTAAATAGTATTTAAGGAAATCTATATTTTGTGTCATGTCAGTTTATCAAAATATAAACAAATTAATTTTCTTTGCAGTTGAATTATGGGTCGTTAACATTTACAATTACATTTACAGCATTTGGCAAATGCTCTTATTCAGAGAGACTTATATTTTATCACTTTTTGTACAACTGAGCAATTGGGGCTTCGGGCCTTGCTCAAGGGCCCACAGTGGTTGCTTGGCAGAGCTGGGAATCGAACCCCGATCTTTCTGTTATAGTTTAATGCCTAAGCTACCCCTTACCCCATGACAACATGAGTTGAGTTGGTGATGAGCTCCCATTATACCTCTGTTAGAATTGCTTTCTAGAGTATTTTTAATATTTTTAGCATGCGTAGAGCCGGACGTCACTTGCAGAGCTCCATCTCAGTTTTTCTTTAGGCCAAGGGTGGCGCAGTAGTGGAGTGGTTAGCACGGTTGCCTCACAACAAAAAGGTCAGAGTCCAGATCTCCGGTTTCCTCCCGTAGTCCAAAAACATATACATTAGGTTTATTGACGAGTCTAAATTACCCATCGGAGCGAATGTGTGCGTGTGTGTGTGTGTGTGTGTGTGGTTGGTTGTCTATGTGTTGCAATGCAATGCAAAGGCATTTTGTATTATTATTTGGATCTGTGCTTTGAGACGGTGATTCGCTGTTTCCATGAGCACATTCATTACTGTGTGCCCTTCTTCACGCTCGCTTTTGAGAGGCTTTTTAAGTTTGCAATTGCTACTGGTGATTTAGGTCAAACTTGCAGAAGCTCCCAGATTTGAACCACACAGACTTTCAAACATTTACTGGTCACATAATTATGATCTGGGAAACAATTTGTGCATCCACATCCTGCAAAAAAAGTTTTATCCCAAACCACTATGTATATTAAGAATTGTTTATAAAAAATGTGAATGTTATTTTTGTAAAAAATCAACAATGTACTTATAAAAATCACAACAGATTTTTACAATTACTTTATAGACAGCTTTTAAAAAGTGTCAAACTGTAGTATATACAATTCAGGGAAAATGCCTTCTTCCAGTAATATGCTGGAATGATGTGTGATCCCTTGTTCAATTAAATAATAGGAAAGTGACATGCTAAAAATAAAACCATGCAAGTGAAGAACAAGCATCACCGTTACACACTACTCATGCTGTGCTAACAACTGCCATTTTTTCTTTAATCTTAGACCTATACGTACTTAATTGAAACATTTACCTATTGCATTATTTATTTGATTTTTTTTTATAGATTTACCTGAGATAGAAACAATTTAAGGAAGCTAAAACTAAAATGGTAGAAAATTCTGTCCTAGTCAAGACTGCAGACTCATGCTTTAAACAATATCACTAAAGAGGACCTTCAGATGACCGCCATGAAAGAGTCAGAATGTGATTTTGGTTTTATTGAGAAGTAACTCCTAAAGTTCACAACTAAGGTTCACGATTTATGGGGTAAAACAGGGTCTGGGTGGAGAGTTCATGCATTCCAGAAGGTCATGAGAACAATTTGTTATATAGCCAATCCATCTACCAGTATCTCTGTGGAATGTGGAAAAGTCCAAAATGTATCGTGTAAAAATGCACACAGACAGTATCCCAGGAGTAGTGAGGTGGCAACACTACCACCATGTTGTCTAAACAAAAACTGCTCATACACATTTTTGTAAAGAGACTGTAACGTATGAAAGACATTGCATTGATGAAATTCATTGATAAAGTTATTGACGCAAAGAAAGTAAAAAAACTAATATCTAAATGGTTAATAGACTTATAGTAGGGCTGGGAAATCATGGTCCTGGAGGGTCTGTTTAGTTCGAACCCTATTTAAACACAGCTGAACCAACTAATCCTGATCTTGCTAGATATACTTGAACATTACAGGTAAGCGTATTAAGGAAAGATTAAAAAAGTGATAGAATTTAACCCCTGATTAAAAAAAATAAGCGATAATAGTCAGCTTTGAGATCGTGTGCATAGGATTTGCAGTCACAGTGTGGAGAAGGTATAAAATCTAATGAGATGTGAAATATGTCAGATTTTGAGAAGTGTAATGTGTTCAAGATGTAATATGTGCAAAGTTTAATGAGGTGTGGATGATGCAATCACTCATATATAGTTGTGTAGCTGGAAGCTGAAAATCGTACAGAATGTTTTTAAGTGGTACAATTACAGTATCTATTTACTGCAATTAAAAAGCTTAGACATGTTCCAACATGATACATCTAGTTCAGGCATGACAACATGCACAATGTCAGCTCCATTAAGACATAATGTGTTTGTTTACAGCATTTGCTCTTATCCAGAGCAACTTACATTTTATAACTTTTTGTACAACTGAGCAACTTTGGACTAATGGCCTTGCTCAAGGACCTACAGTGGTTGCTTGACAGAGCTGAAACTTGAACCCGGTCTTTGTGTTATCAGTCCAATGCCTTAACCACTAAACTACTACTTCACTCCTGTACAGAGCCCTGACCTAAAGCCCACTAAAGGGTTAAATTGGTCTGCGAACTGGGGATTACAGAAGGAACTTTGACACAGGTTGTTCAACAACCAGATATTAGTTTAGGTGTTTATTAGTGTGTGAATTATAGTGTAATATGTTCAATGTGTAATATAATATGCTGTTTTGAGGGAAACTTTCAACAACAATTTCAAGAACTTTTTTTTAATTCAAATACACTATGTGGTCACCTGACCATCAGATCCATATCGGATTCCCTATACAGAGTTTTATCTATTCAAATGAGTTCTACATCAATATGCAATTTGACGTTTTGTTTGTATGTTCGAGCACTGGAACTAATTGACTCCAAAACAGCATGACAATGACCCTGAGCACAAAATCCCTGAACTCCATTTTCACATGCTTGGTTATTAGTCCCGATTTTAAGTACACTGAACATCTTTGGTATGGACTGGAATGGTAACTGAACCTCAGACTTCCTTACCTGACATTATTGTCTGATCTCACCAATACTGTTGGAGCTGAATGAAGAGATATCTCACATTCAAGCACAACACTGGACTTCATCCAATAGTAAAATGGATATGCTCAGGTGACCATAAACTTTTGCCAATAGAGTGTATCTGGTGGACCTATTTGACAAACAGCATTGTACAATGTTTAGCTTTCACTATTTAATAAAAGTAACCCTAACCAAAATTAGTGCAATTTTAAAAGAAACTCCTCTACATGCGGTTTTAAACATCCTACTGCAGATTCTACTCACTAATTCTTTTCTAATATTAATCACTAAAATTTAAAAAATTTCTTTTAGCCCAGCTGTGTGGAATTTGTTTATTAAACTACAATACTGTAAAAGAGATCAAACACTAATGTCCCGTGGGGACACCTAGGTTGCGGTTCCAATTCATTCCAAAGTTAATGAAATGTTAATGTTACAGCATTCAGGGACATTCTAAACACTTATAGGTGTGAGGATAAGGTGCTCACAAATTTTTGCCCATATACTATATATTTTATAGTGTATAGATAAAAGATTTGATTAAGAAAAAATTTCTGTTTAATGTGTGTTTGTACTTGGTATTTTTGCTTACATGTAACGAGGACAAGGCCTATACGAATGCTGAGGTCCACGAGCAGCGCCAACCTAGGCCTAACCCGCTCCACTGCTGGGGGAATCAAGATTTCAGCTGGCACATAAAACTGCAGGGCGTATGTGATGTAGATTCCAAACGAGTACAGCAGCTTAACGATCTGATACATCCTACAGAAGCAGAAACACAAAAACAATAGATCCAGAAAATCAGGTTGAGTAAATCATAAAGAGCTACCAACTGAAACCCTGGAAAAAAGCGGCATAGGGATTGCACAGACTAGTCCACTGATCGGTTTATTACCGCATGCTGTTAGAAGATATTGATTAATCAGTACATACCAATAAAATATTCTAGTCAGACTATATTTTGATTAAGTTCAACTATTACTTCTTTGAAATTTAAATACAAAATCCTTGTACTGTGGCACAGTGAATTACTAGATGTGAAAGCACAACAATCGTTGTCCTTTCAACAATCGGAAATCATCCAATTGGTGTTTAAAAATGTAAAATAAAACCTAGGGGGTCTTTCTGTGTGGAGATGCTCTTTCCGCGCTTTCGTGGGTTTCCCCCAGGTACTCCGGTTTCCTCCCACAGTTCAAAAACATGCAGATTAGGTCGATTGGTGATTCTAAATTGTCCATAAGAGTGAATGTGTGTGAGTGAATGGTTGTTTGTGTATGTGTGGCCCTGTGATGGACTGGCGACCCGTCCAGTGTGTACCCTAACCTCTCACCTTATATGAGCTGGTATAGGCTCCAGCAGACCCCCCCTCCCCCCGAATTAAAGAATAAGTGGGTAAGAAGATGAATGAATGAATGAATGAATGAATGAATGAATGAATGAATGAATTGAAGAAGGATTTGAAAAACTAGCTGATAAACAGAAATACACAAAGAAACACTGGTGTATGACAATATTATTGATAGGGCTGTGTATTGGTGCGAACCTCATAATACAATGCATGGGTCATAATACAATACATCATATCGCATTATAAATGCTTTTTTCTTAAATGTCCAACAAATAGTTCAAAATACAGTCCATTCATTGCCAGGGGTGTCCTTATTTTTCAACAAATCTCCGTTTTTGTCTGACACACAGTTTACTGCTACTATTATTCCTTTTAACTTTCTTTAATGGATATAAGGAAAGAAACAAGACTCAAAAGGAAACTTTATTTCGGGAACATTTGATAGGATGATTATAAATAATTACCCTGCCATTATTTTTTGTGTTTTATTTTAGTAAAAAACTGTGGTTGTGTGGCCAGGAAATTCATTAAAATTGTAACAAAACCCTTGTTTATCAATGGGCAAGAGTGCAAATTTGTTAATGGCAAAAACATCTTCATGGTTGCCTGTTAAGAACAGCATGTATACTAGATTGAGAGGCGGGACACTATATTGAGCCACAGGCTCATTTTCTGTAATTGCTTTTCTAATCAGCTTCGTTCTCACAGACCTGTGCATGAAGACACAGCTGGCAGGGAATAAGGCTGAGAACAACCTCCTGTCTACACTCTTAAAATCGATTACAAAGGGCAACAGTTAGCGCACTGCTGCAAAAATGATTTGATGGGTCTTTGCATATCCTTTTAATAGAATGTAATATAACATTCAACAAAGGTTTCAGTAAATGTAAATACAAAACTTGTATTTTTTTTTTGCAAGCAGTATGTAGCATTCAGACACATACATTTCTTTCATTATATATCCATTGAGAAATATTACACGTTACTGTGACCAACCTCTGAGTAACCGAGTAAATAATAGAATCTCTTAGTAACCGGGCAAATAACAGAAACAAAAAACAAGTGCACCAATCTCACCAGCAGTCAGGTAAGTTGAGCGTAATACTGCCCCCTATTCGCTCGCCAAAACAGATGTACCCGATGGTCCCAAGAGAGATGTACAGCATCGTCACCATGCCCATTCCTGAGTAGAGCACTTTGCTAAAGTTCTGTGGTTTCTGCATTTTGTTCTCCAGTGGCAGAACCTGTGTGTTTAGATGTAAGACTATTAACCTTTAAAACAGTCTGTGTTATTATATTTACATGTATGACATCTGACGATTCCCCTTCAAAAATACAAAGCAAAATTATTGGTCCAAGTGAGGGTGGTCTGTGGCTCAGTGGTCCAGGGAATCAAACATACAATCTTCTGTTAAGTAGTTCAATACCTTAAGGATGACGCTACCACCTCCATGCATAATAAAATATTTTAATAGCGGTAATATCAAAAACACTTACCACACCGATTCCTTCGAAAGCAAATATAGCCGTTCCAAAAAATAAAGGGTAGTCAGCAGGTTTTCCGACCAACGGAAGGTTAACGGGGTGTGGAATATGCTAAGAAAAAAAAGAATACATATTTTCAAGACTTGCAAGGTAAGACATGAATATTAGAGATGCAAAGTGGTGGAAAATTTCTTGGTAAATATCAATTACATTTTTCATGGGAAATGTATTGTCTGACTTTGGGAAATATTTTAAATGGGAGGCATAACAGGAATTAATGAAACAAATTGTGGGTGCACAGTTCATGTGGTGGTATGGCTTTACCCTATAGTCAAGATTAGACTTATTTATAACAGCGTTTACATGAAAACGCTGACAACATTGAATATTCCAATAGCAAAATAGTTATGCATGGAATAGGGAAAAAAAAGTTGCTTTTGCCTTTAAAAAGAATAAGCTAGACTGGAATAGCTCACTATTAAACCCATGAAGAGTGTCACAATCTGGTGGAAAAAAAGAACAAAGAATGTCTGAAAGACACCAAAATGGGGCATATTGTTACACATAAAAGATCTTTGCTGCACAAGATGTAATTTACTGTAAGACTTATTCCCTCCATTTAAAGCGTATCAACTCAAAGAATACAGGTCTGATTCTCTGATGAAGAATAGGGTTACTTTTTACCGCCCGAGATAAGTCTATGCAATTACAGTCTGTGCTTTCTCGCTTGTTAGAGTTACATCTTAAAAACTTAGCCAACTGAATACCAAATAGGGATAAAAGGTTGGCGGTGTGTTGTGGCATGTCTCTGCTGCAAATTTGCTTCAACCAATAATGTATGAATCAATTACAATATATAATAATACATTTTAATAAGAAAGGACTGGCGGGAGAAAACTCACTATTTATTTTATGGTTCAATATGTAACATATTTCCAATATTATACAAATAATTGTTCTAGTGTATTAATCTAGTAGATATTATTATATAGTCTATTATATAGTAGACATTTCATCTAATAATATAATAAAGTTATAAACTGCTGAAATCTAAATTCAGAAAATATTTAAGCATTAAAAATAATAGAAAAAAAGTGTACAAACTTAAAAGTATGTAAATATTATTTTATTAGAATATGTTTACTGCTTTAAGGAAATAATTCAAATAGTATATAATAGCTTGCATGAATGAACCTACGTTAATATTTACCGTGTACAAATGAAAGTGTAAGAAAGTGTACTTGTGTAGTTGTACATTATGTTTATAAGCATCTGTCTGTGTGTGTATGTGTGAGCGTGTACCGTCAGGCAATAGTAGTAGATGAGCAACAAGCTGACACACATGACCACATTGGCCATAAAAGAGAAAGGAGCCAGGAACTTAAGGTTGCGGGTAAACACAAGGGCAATGATGAAGGGAAGAAATATAACCATGTAGATCCGGGAATCAAAACTGGGAACAATCACGGCTGTCTCATTGGTGTCACAGTTCATTGTGGTCCCATTAGCTGCCTCGATTACCTAACCAAAGATTTAGAAAAAATTTACTTAAAAACTTAATTAACCCCAGGGGGAAATGACTTTGCACTGATTTATTAGTTGATTGATTGATTGATTGATTGATTGATTTAATGCAAATTGCAGCATTTAAAGAGATAAAATCATGACATAATTAAATCTTCATTATATACAAATAAATTGACTTTAATACAAGCCTTTTTGCTTGTTCAACAGTACTTTAATTGTTCACACTTTGATCACAGGACAGGACAGTGTATGTTCATTTTTTAATAATGTTGCCCTTCTTGTCAAATTCAAACATAAATAAAGCACGCCCTCTGTAGGTAAGCTAAGAGTATAACAGCATGCTGTACAATATACGGATCATTTAATTATACCTTATATTGCTTAGTGAATGAAGTAAATGCCTTAAAATTATGAGATTTTTAGATAGATAGATAGATAGATAGATAGATAGATAGATAGATAGATAGATAGATAGATAGATACATATATTTACCTGTTTGACATTGTCACTTAGAAAAACAAAGTACACACAGCAGAAGCCCAGCTGGGTGATGATCAGAAACAAATTGACCAAATGTCTAGAACAGAAACAAAACAAATTCCAAATGTGTTTTTCCACATTCAAGGTACATATTAAAAACTGAACACAAATTTTTCACACAGTCCTGCGATACTACTTAACCTCTTCTATCAACAGGGGCAGTAGTAATGAAGTGGAATAATGTAATTCCCTTTAAGAGTTTCTGCCAAATCTTGCAAATGTAACAGTGTTAAACCAACAGTCTTTAATTTGCATTCAATCGCCAGCAAGTAAATCTACTAATCCCATTAATAAATGTATTAATTTACCACTTTACTCCAAATAATATAATATTTGTACACTCATTCAAAAAATATGTTCAGTGGAACTGTATAACAGCTAAACATTATGTGTGTGATTAATTACACACATGGGCAGCGCGGTGGCGTAGTGGATAGCACGGCTGCCTCACAACAAGAATGTCTCGGGTTTGAATCCCGGCCGGGGAGTCTAATTATTATTATTAATAATATTAATATTACTATTTAATTAACCCCAGGTTAATTCAATCTCCCCGCACCTGTGTGGGTTTCCTCCCACAGTCCAAAAACATGCAGATTAGGTTGATTAATGATTCTAAATTGTCCATAGGAGTGCATGTGTATGTGAATGGTTGCCCTGCAGGGTGTACCCCCGCTTCTCGCACTATGTGAGGTGGGATAGGCGCAGCAGACCTCCGTGACCCCGAATTACACACACAATCACTTGTCTGCTTTTAGTAACTGGTGCAGTATGTAGCGGCCACATAGTCAAGCGTAGAGTCAATTCTGTTATCCCAGGTCATAGGTGTCAAACTCGGGCCCGTGGGCCAAATTTGGCCCATGATATACCGCGCGGTGGTGTAGTGGTTAGCACGCTCGCCTCACAACAAGAAGGTCCTGGGTTCGATTCCCGGGTCTGGGGTCTTT
>JAOTRA010000029.1:7894088-7927445 GCA_026260255.1 Pseudolaguvia tuberculata | reverse complement strand
ATGTGTGTGTGTGTGTGTGTGTGTGTGCGTGCGTGCGTGCGTGCGTGCGTGCGTGCGTGTGTGTGTGTGTGTGTGTGAGTGTGGTTGTTCGTCTATTATATCCTTTAAGGAGGAGATAGAGATAAATCATAATGTCCAAATACTAAAAGTGCAAATTTAAATAGAAAAAGTGATTTATATACCAAACACTATTAATCTTCTATTAAATTGAATTCCTTCTAAGGCTATATTTTATAGTATTATAAATAATATTTCAAAATTAAAGTTGCACATTTATGGATATTTACCAAGCAAAGCAGCAGTAAGACTGGCTTATATAAACTCTAAGCTCAGGTGCTATGGTTTATTTTGCTCCCATGTTAATATTAGGATATTTGCTATTGCAGGGTTTCAGTAAGCCCAGAGTTTACACAGAGGAAAAAACAGAAACCAGAATGAATAGCAGCCTTGTTCAGATGAGGTTGTGATCCTTTTAAGAGTTTGGGGAGGAAGCGATGGTCAGCAGCGTACCCATTGCTGCATGAATCAGAATAGCTATGTTCGCACAAGCCACTAGAGAGGTATTTCCCATAAACTGTCTGTGAAGGGGCTACATTCCAAATCTACCAAGCCCACACAACAGTGATGCAAGAAATTTCAGCTATATACGGTAATACAGTCTGTTATATTTATTCAGGGTGTTTACCTAAAATCTTAATATTAGACAGAAAAACTACCAAATTATTTAAGACAGCAACTGATCTGTGTGAAGTCTTAAATAATTAGGTAGCTTTTCTGCCTGATATTAAGACTCAGAGTACAAATAAAATCATAAAATCAAGTATAATTCTACGTCATTGTAATTAGATAGGGCACAAAAGAGAAGAGAGTGGGTAGCATTGGGTAGTTGGGTTGCCTTGAGCTTGTGGCCATGTGAAGACTTGTTAGACTGCTGTAGACAATGCCACGTCTGCAACTTGGGAAAAGGGAGTAATTACATCTTCTCTATGGTCTGATCTGCTTTGACTCTGCTAAAGAAAGCCAAAATGCCACGTTGCAGTGTTGCTACTTTTTTCCAGACCCTTTTTTCACATCCAGATGTTTCTTAACAGACATTAGCAATCCACAGCAGAGCATAGAGCGTCACTGAGTCCTGTATCTAAGTTGCAAAAGCTGGTTTGAACATCAGACTGGATTACTTTATGCTGAACTTTTAGAAACCCACAGTATACATAGTTAGTACAGATGCACACATGAACACACACACACACACCCACCCACACACAGAGAGAGAGAGAGAGAGAGAGAGAGAGAGAGAGAGAGAGAGAGCAGAAATGTACTTCATGAGATATAGAAGTATGAGATAAATATTGCAATATACTAATTAAGATACTGATCCATATTAACTCCAGAGTCATATACCAGTAATAAACATGACAGGTTATTGTGTATTTTTCTCCTAAATATCCTATTCTATACATTTTTTCAAAATTTTTATTTTAGAGAAAACAACACAACAATAAAATTAAACATATAATTTAATGATCAAGGGCAGCGAAGTGCCGTAGTGGATAGCACGGTTGCCTCACAACAAGAAGGTACCAGGTTCTGTGTACCTGTTTGCATGTTCTGCCCGCGCTTGCGTGGGTTTCCTCCGGGTACTTTGGTTTCCTCCCACAGTCCAAAAAGTTCAAATGCAGATTAGGTTGATTGGTTATTCTTAATTGTCCATATGAGTGAATGTGTGTGCGTGTGTGTGCGTGTGTGTGCGTGTGTGTGCGTGTGTGTGCGTGTGTGTGCGTGTGTGTGCGTGTGTGTGTGTGTGTGTGTGTGTGTGTGTGTGGTTGTGTGTGGTTGTTTGTCTATGGACTGGCAAACCATCCAGGGTGTACCCCTGCCTCTCGCCCTATGTGAGCTGGGATAGGCACCAGTAGAAGCCCGTGACCCCAAATTAGGGAATAAGCGGGTAAGAAGATGAATGAATGAATGAATGAATTTAATGATCACAGTACAAAATACAATATCTTTGTAAGAAGTACTGGTCAAATACAAGATTGTAGAGGAAAATTAGCTAACATTTTTATTGGAATCTGTTAATACAGCACATTTGATATTTAAGCAAATTATTAATTATAAACAAGCTTGTAACGACTTACTCCTCCATACTTCTTTTATTGGGAAATAGTTTCTTTTTCTTTTAGGAAACTATTTCAGGAAATAAACTTACATTATTAAAAATAAATTGTTTTAGTTTTACAATTGTGCTTATTCCTAAGAACTATTAAAGAAATCCAAAATAATATAATCTTATAAAATATTTGAATTCAACTATAAGGTGCTACAATATCATATGAGGTCATCAAATTGAATGCTGTACCTGTGTAAACATGCTCTGCAGGCACCAGTTGTTTGGTCTGAGTTGAAGCTTCTACTGGCTACATAGAGTTAAACCATGGAACGTCCCACTCCTTGCCTATGAGAGGGGGTTTGACTGGGCCTGCCCACAGCAAATGTCTTCTTCTGTGTCGACTTGTGTTTCTGTTAGATAGTTCCAGACCCTTTCTCCAGCTAACTTCTTCCTTGGCCTGCCTGTTTGCTGAAGCTGAGGTAAGAACACTCACTACTTTAAGTTCAACACTGGATTTAACCTATGCTTCTGATTTTACTTAAGAAGTAAAAATAAAAATATTTTTATACCATCACTGCAGTGATGAACATATCATATCAAATATTTAGATTTATACAGATTACTTAAGTACTAACATTTTTAGCATTTCAGTGTTGTTATAGGTTGGAAAGCTTTATGTGTCTATTTTGCATTAAAATGTAATAATGTATTTTACTTTCAATTAGTAATATAAAAAAACTATAGTTTAGTTTTGTTGATAAGACCATCTATATCATCTATTGTTGACACTCAACCAATGAGTGTTGGAGTACTGTGTGCCACATAGGCAAAGGGAGGGGTATCCATGGATTTGGGGTTAGGGAGGGGGAAAAGACAGCAAATAAAAAAAACGAGAGGAAAGGGGGGGGGAGCAGGTCATTTTCACATAGCTGTTTCTCTCCCAGTTACTCCTACCAAAAGGAATTTGAGTTGCCATGGTCATTTTCTCCAGCTGTTAAATTTGTGCAGATATCAATTCTCTTGATAAACAACAACACTGTGAGAACAAACTGAATCCACAGCTGCCGGATGTCTTGACTGATAAAAACCATGAAAGTGAGATGATGGGAAAAAAAGACAGCATCCACTCAACAGTTAATTTAATCCAGGCAACACTCATGAAATTATTTAAAGGGAAACATACACTACAATAATTTTTTAATTAATCATTGTCATCTTATGTGATCTGATAAAGTTTTTACAAAAGATTTTGGTCCTATTTGATATAGCTTGTGTGAAGTGGAAAACAGTGGATTGCTCTCTTCCAAAATGCAATTACCTTTTTCGCTGGGATAACACTGACTTGTAAATTGGAATTTTAGGTTTGTTTATGCTGGAACAGTAAGTAACAGTTTGACCTGAGGACTATGAAGTTATTTAAAGACTGGATAAAGACATAAAGGGTTTCTGGTTTAGAATCCCAAAGGAAGACTGACTCCTAGAGCAAAACAACCCCACGGAATAATGCCAAACTGCAAAATGTATAATCCCAGTAGTTCAAACTATTCAACTATTTTTGAACCCATGTAGCTAGGTGCAGGACAAAAACAGTTAAAGGATTAACGTTAACCGATTTGACTTTTGACTTCACTTGTTTTCCACATCTGGAAAAAAATGCAGGATTTCAATGGAAATTCATTTCATTTGTTTTCTATTTAACAGCCTTATTTGTATGTGAGAAATTTGCAAGTGAGTCAAATCACAGAGACTTTTAATGTCCTAGAAGCAATAAGGGGGAAGGGTAAAAAGACTCCAAAAGGTCAGATGACTAGAAACTCAGGTTACATTGCTCTTTTTCGACTCTCTTTTGTCTCTGTCTAAACTCAATAGGACAAGTAACGCTCAAGTCTGTCAACCCATTGAAGAGTGGATGGGATTTCCAACAAAGCTTATTTTCTCTTAAATAACTATACACGGAAGGCTTTGTACGCTACCTAATAATATTTGTAAAATAGGAACGGGAGAAAATATTGGGGTAGTTATACATTATGTCAGTTCTACATATAATATTATCTAGTGAGGCAGTATTGTCTGTTTAATTGTGAGACTTATCACTCTGGATAAGTACGTCTGCCAAATTATCTAAATGGAAAAAGAAATATCATAATATATAAGAAAAGTATTGAAGTATAAGTATTTTTGGATAGTCTGCCCTCTCTGCTCTCTGGGTTCTTTTCTTGTACCTTTTTCAAGAACCTTGCGGCTGTTTGTCAGGTTGGATGTTTTTTTTATGACCAGCTGGCTTGCTGGCAAGTGTTCGGCTCTGTATACACATCCAGGCGAATCACAGTAATTACCTGGTAATAGACAGGTGGCTTGCGCCGTGGTTTCTGCTTCCAAAGACTGGAGTCTTGTGCCCACAGTTGCAGACCTAAAACCATTCAAACATATTGACTATCCATCAACAATTGTGTGGATATTTTGAGGCCATAATAAACTTGTTTGCTTTGAATTTAATTAAACGAGTTCCTTATGGCCAAACAGCTGACATTAGGCTGACTTTATTTTTTATTTTAATTGTGCATTTTAACATCGAGTTACTTCCAGACTACCTGTTAAAAACCTTTGGAAAAACAGGAAGGATTTCCTGCATCTGACTGTTTGCATAAGTAAGATGTCATTAACAGCAGAGCACTGTGAATCTGTTTTCATCTCTCACAGCTTGGTTACCTAACTCGCCTCTAAACCAAATAGTGTTTGCAAAATAGGCATCCTTTATTCTGCTGCCATCCTAATTTTTAGTCTACTTGAGCAGGAACTCTACTTTCCAAACAAAATATCTTGTTTTGCTATTACATAGGTAGACCTTACACACTAACATCTTTATGCCTCATCTGTAAAAATACACATGCAAATTTCTGTATTAATGTGTTTTGAAGGGAAAAGAATGCGCTTTCCAAGTTAAACACCACAGATTCATGATGGAAGGTGTTTAACTTTCCTACAGGACAGTGTATTCCTAAGGAAATTACGCTATTTTTCCTCTCCTAAGTAGCTGGCAAAGAAGAGTCCTTGTTTGCGATGTATGGAGTCAACAGCTTTTTAGCTCTATATTTTCCTTTGACTAAATCCATCAGACATGGCTGGCTGACATTGGTTCCTGAGAAGAAGCTCACTTTTAGTGTATCCAATTGTTTGGAGTTTGGCTAGCCTTACAAAATCAGCAAAATCAAACCATCATTTGGCAAGTTTTCATGGAGAACCGTGATATCGTGCCACATCAACACAAGAGCAAACACCTACTTTATAAGGACTTTTTAAGGCACATTATAAGTGTTCATCAGATTAAACATTAATGATGCATGGGCAACACCCACAAATTGTACTTGTACTAACTCATTTAATGTACAATTAATGTTTCTTTATATTGATTCTTTTTGACCATATAATAAAGATTGAGCCATAGCTAGAATTTCATCCCACTGCTCTAATTTCGCTAAAGAATTTGTGATGTGCTATGAACTCTTTGTTCATGGAACAAGGATTCCTTTGTCTGGGGGAAAAGAACCAGAAAATGTTGGCTACTGTTGAGTTGATCAAAATCCCTGTAAATATATAAAAATGTAAACTATATTTGTGTACAACAATTAAAAATTACATTTACAATAGGAAGACATATATTTTTATATATATAGGATACTTTAGAAATCTCTTGAAAATGAAGTAGAAGAAGAATTAGAAGAAGAATGAGAATTGAAATAGGAATAAGAGTAATATTGTACTTTCATTATAGACGGGACAGAAATAATATACGAGTCATATTTAATGCTTGATCTCAGAGCAGCCCCAAGCCTTTCAGGGGGAACTAAGCAGAATTTATACAATATTTTTTGTCAATCCTTGCTTAATCACATTTTATGAATCAAACACACCCATTATCAATATTATCAATTGTTGTAGCTGTGTTGCTTAAATTTTACTGATGTTTTCACCCTTTTATGTATCTTGTTAACATAATAGACTGTTTTGGATTGCAAAAAATCCTGACATAATATGTAAAAAAAATATATATGTTGCATTTTACATACTCTCTGGGATACCCTTGATGGGCCCAGAGGCCCTGTGTAGCCACTTAGTTTTATTATGACTTCGGTTCACTCTGCTTGATTGTCAGACCTGGTATACTATGATCATGTGATATAAGGTGTATTTTTTATTCTTTCTATTTTTCTGCAGGCTGAATCTCAAAATGAGGGTGTGGGTTGTCTTCCTTTTGTGCCTTGCTGGAAAGGCCCTGGCTGCCCCAGTAAGTTCACATCACATATGTCTATGTACAGAAATTTGTCTGGTCCTCTTTTTTTCAAAACACCAGATTAACTAACTAATTGACTAAGTAAACTAAAAATACTGATTTGTTTACTACAGTTTAGTTTAATTTAAGTGTATCTCATGTTAACATCTATGTCATTAGGATGGTCTTCCTAATAATATTATAATAAAAATTATATTAGGAGACAAATATTAGTAGGGAAGTGGTACCCTAGTGGTTAAGATGTTGGACTAATACCAGAAAGACCGGGGTTCGATTCCCACCTCCACCAAGCAACCACTGTGGGCCCTTGAGCAAGACCATTAACCCACAAAATAGTATAAAAAAGAGAAAAGTTGTTCAAAAAAATAGACCAAATGTAAGTCGCTCTGGATAAGAGCGTCTCCAAAAATAAACTGTAACTGTATTATATAATCAAATATATAAAATTGATGCATTTGGAGGTAAAAGTGTTCTAATATTATAGTAAACGCGATGATTCTGTGATTTTATGAAAAATATTAATTCGCCACAGGTTCCTTCTGTCTGGAGCAAAGATGTAAGCAAAAGTGAGCACCTAGTTACATAAATAATTTAGTGTGTATGTTCATTTTCCAGGCTGAAGAGGAGCCAGTCATTGATGAGGTCAGTGAAATTAAATCTATTTTTAATTTAAAACAACCAATATGAAGATTTTCCTGCAGCTGGATTTGTTGGATTTTAAAGATGATCCTTCATATAGGATCAGTCATTATGTGTATAAGGATATAATATAATAACAGTTAATATTTAAAGAATCTCTATTCACACCTATTATTTTATCTAAGTTTATCTTCCTTCCTTAACAATTCTTATCTTAAATATAAAAACTTTATAACTATTAGAATAATCAAATGCCTAAACCGATTGGTTTTACTAATAAATGTTCTATATTGAAGGGAAAAGTTAGACTTAACCACTTGACACATTCCTGACTTGATTTCATGACTTACCCCTTATCAGGCCCAGGCACCTGCCTGAATTGGCGTTGTCTGAAAACCATTATCACATCCATCTCACATAATGTTCACAGTTTATTTTACATGAATTTCCTGTTAAAAATAATTTAGTCCTAGATAATATTGACTTACTTTTTTATGCCCTGTTTTTAACCCCATTAAAAGTCCTATATCTTTTTGAGCATATCTTCATATAACAAATTTATAATATATAACATATAATTTATCAACCAGAGTCCCTTAAACAGTCTAATCTGTTCGTTCTATAGACCCCTTTTAGACAGGGCCTTCATCTTAAGTAACTATTGCTTTTTACATTATAGAACAGTAATACCAGGGGTTGTTTTCTTAGTGACTCATAAGCTTCTTAATCAATCCATAAATCTATAAATATCTAACATACAATTATTAAAATATTCAGGAATAAAACTGGGCGTTTGAGATGGAATAGCGACCAGTCCAGGGTGTACCCCCGCCTCTTGCCCTATGTACGCTGGGATAGGTGCCAGCAGACCCCTGTGACCCCGAATTAGGTGATAAGTGGGCAAGAAGATGAATGAATGAATGAATGAATGAATGAAAAACTGGGTGACTCCCTTGTTGTATTGTTCCTGTTTGCTCAGGAAATACCACAGTCAACAGCTCAATACATTCACTCTCTCCTTAACTGACAATGATTTGCACCAGCTGTCTAAGAACAAACATAGATGTCTAACAGACAGACCTACCTCATCTATTTGCACTTTGCTGGTTTCCCTCACATCTCGTTCCTTGTGAACAGTTACACCAAAGGCATCCAGTCATAGGTGCAAATTTAAATCCCCTTCCTAGAACCAGATCTCTGTAAGCACACCTCATGACAACATTCCAACAATCATGCTGGAACTTTACCAAAGATTAAAGCTCATTTGTTTTTCCTCATAAAGACTGCACAGTTGCCAAAATGATTGTAGGAATGTTGGATCAAAATGTTGAATGATTTTGTCCGGTTCAATTTTGCTTTTTCTTAAAAGTGTCTAAAAACATGCCAAATAAGGACGCACGTTCTGCAGATTGTCTTTAATTGTTTGGCTTAAACGGTTTTAAAAGTAACTACCAGTAATGTTCTTCTTTGTTCAAACAAAGACATAGTTAAATCAAAATTTATAAAACAATTATTCACATTTTCTTTACAATTATTCTTCATTTACTTCTCTTTGAATTTCCTAAAGGAAAGTTTGGGACTCGTCTAATACCCTTCTAATAGTTCATTCATTCATTCATTCATTCATTCATTCATTCATTCATTCATTCATTCATTCATCTTCTTACCAGCGTATTCCCTAATTTCTATCCCAGCGCACATAGGGCGAGAGGCACGTTCAAATAGTTTTTCAAAAACAAAAAAATGCTCAAGTAGTTAGAATATCTGTCACAATTTTTTTATTTCATTGTTTCTGGTGCTTATCTGCTGTTAACCCCTAACAGGTAGAAGTAGGAGCCAATCCAGTTCAAGTGGAGACTGGAGAGTTCGATGAAGCCATTGAGGTTGTGGAGGACGTTGTTGCAGAGAGTAAGTAAGCTAAAATGTCCTAAAAATAAAACTTTAGACATATCTGAGTACAGATGCATTAAAGAATACTGGGTTTCTGGTGAACCTTTGGGATGTGATAGTTTACTTTCTTTACAGAATAAAATGTTAAAATTGTTTCTTCTTTGTGATGGTAGCATGAGGAAATTACATAGCAGCAAGTTCATAAAAGCTCTGGTAATGACAGGTTATGCTTGTCTACCAAACTAGCTATAATTATGTACAGCACAAGGCTGTGAGTTTGGAAAATCAGTTGCATGCCATGTCTCATAATTATGAAGTGGCCTAAAATGAAGAAAATGTTAGGCAAAAACAAGGTCAGAAAGCTGTGGGCACAATGCAAATTTTTAACTTATGGTTTCTTTTCCAGACCCCTGCCTCAGCCACCACTGCAAAAAGGGAAAAGTGTGTGAGGTTGATGACAACAACATGCCTCTGTGCGTGTGTCAGGATCCCCTGACATGCCCTGCACCAGCAGGAGAGTTTGAACATGTGAGTATTTTTTTTTTCTGTGATTTTAAGCCATATGCCTTTCATTAAATATATGTTTAACAAAAGGAACAATCAATCTAGAAATAAAACATTGATTATTATCAGTCCAGATTTGTTCTTTTTACCATAACTATGGCTATTCAACAGGTATGTGGCACTGACAATAAAACCTATGACTCCTCTTGCCACTTCTTTGCAACAAAGTGTGCTCTGGAAGGCACCAAGAAGGGACACAAGCTTCATTTGGATTACATTGGACCTTGCAAACGTAAGTGCCCATCATTGTGGGTCTAAAAATTACCAACATGCCAAAAGCCAGCCGGTTTAATCCGGAGAATTTTTAAAATTTATGCTGTTCTCAGCATCATTCATAAAAATTTTGTAAAGCTGAGTGCTTTACTGTGATTGATGAGCTCCAGGCTCTAGGCTTCCCTAACAGAGCTCCACACACATACACAGCAGGTCCTGACAAGTCTGCGTTAATCCAACTCCAAAGAGGCAGGAAAATCTACAGCTAAACACATACACCAGAGTGTGTGATTAAAATCATGGTACCTGGCCGTCTGGCCTGAAGGGTGCGGATGGAGCTACTCTTCTGGCAAAAGCCTTATAACAAAGCAGAGCTGCATAGTTACAGATGAGCTGAGGAGAATTTGTTTTGACATAACTTAATAGCATTAATGTGATCCGAAGCCCTTTGGCTGTAAGACAGCTTTAATGGTGTATTTACAGCTTTGCTGCATTGTCATAAGGAATTTTTTGTTATCTACCAATAATATCTGCCATAACAGACAATATGTAGTATGTGTAAAAGAACATGTTTCTGCTGTTCTTGTCTAATGCAGTGATCGCTCCATGCCTAAAGAATGAGCTCGGTGAGTTCCCTCTGCGCATGAGGGACTGGCTGAAGAATGTGATGGTCACTCTGTATGAGCGTGATGATGAAAACAATCTGCTGAATGAAAAACAAAAGCTGAGGGTTGGTTCAAGTGATCTCTTACTCATATCAGCCTTTCTTTCACAACCATATTATTCACTATACCAATGATTCCTGATTCATTATTTAATTATGCAGTATTTGACAAAATGTCAGCATTACAATAGTCATTAGAAAACATTGAATTTATGTTGTTTATTGCAGTGTAATGCAATTTTAGTGAGATTGCTATAGATTTCATACAAGTAGCATGTATAGTTTATCATGGCAGCTCACAGAGAGCATTTGTCAATATTTTAGTAAGGTCATAAGCAAACCATGATGTTTCTCAATTAACATTTCTATAGTGTTCACAAACCACATATGTGCCAGAAATTACTATTTTACAACATGACATTTTCAGGTTTGCAGAATGTTTCCTGAAAGTTATGTTCCAGGTTTTAGAACATGTTATGTCTTTCAATGTTTCAAGCTTTTTATACATGACAAGTAAGCATGACATTCAGGTAAATGTTTGGTTTCCTACAGTGATTATATTGGTCAAAGAACCAGTTTTGATCATATTAGTTTATTAATAATAGTATCTCATCAGAACACACAGAAAAATGAATGTATTTAAAGTCAAAATCAAGTAGAAATGCCTAAAAGGATTAGAAGAACTTATTTTTGTAACGTCTCCAGGTGAAGAAGATCTACGAGAACGAGAAGCGTCTGATGGCTGGTGACCACTCTTTGGATCTGCTGGCCCTGGACTTTGAAAAGAATTACAACATGTATATCTTCCCTGTTCACTGGCAGTTTGGCCAGCTTGACCAGCACCCCTCTGACGGGTAGGTTCCAACAGATTTTAGTACCAAAAAAGAAGTGCTTACAGGTACAGACATATCACACATTATTATGCACATATTGTTATTTTAAAATTTAAAAACAGCACACATGCCTGAGCAATTGAGGGATCAGGAACTTGCTCAGGGGTCCAATGGTGGCATCTTGGTGGTGCTGGAAATCAAACCACAATCTTCCAAATAGCAGTCCAACAACTTAAACACTGAGCTATCACTTCCACTGTAAGAATAAATGTGAATGTTTTGTTTTAGATTTCTGTCCCACACTGAGTTGTCCCCTCTGCGTGCCCCCCTGATTCCCATGGAGCATTGCACCACCAGCTTCTTTGAGGCATGTGATGCTGACCAGGACAAGTACATCGCTTTGGAAGAGTGGGCCGGCTGCTTTGGCCTTAGAGAGCGTAAGTTTTTGGTGGTTCGGTTCTTTTGCTTTTAAATAATACTTAATATATTCTGATTAATATATTCTGTTCACTTATTTGTTTGTTTCTGTTTGCAGAGGACATCGACAAGGACCTCATTGTCTAACAAAACTCTTCACCATTGATGCTTTCTAGTTAGCCTGCTATTGGGACAAGGTTCTAACAATTCACATTAAATGGTGCTATTTGCGATTTCCAGTAATCTTTGTATACCACTAAAATAAAAAATATTTAAAAAGGAAAAATGCACAGTCCACTCTAACAATAACAGTGATGCATAAGTGCTTGTTTTAAATTTTATGATATGCTTTTTATTGTCAAAAAAGTGCAAATGGTAAAGCTAAATGAACAGAGTGTGTGTCTGAAAAAGACAATGGAGGAAAAGTATGCACCTTGTACGTCGGAAGCCGATTTTGGACGTGGATGCACAAAGAGTAAAATATTTTTCCAAGAATCAGGGCTTGATGTTGATGTCAATTTAAAGATACTGAGGAGAAGTTGTAAAAAAATATAAAAATAAAGTTTCCGAATAAATGTCCCATCTGCTTGCTTTATAAACCTTTTACTTTTGTTCTTTTGCACTCTTTTGGTGTGGAAAACCTTGTTTTGCTTCTTTGTTAGTCAATAATCTTTAAAATAGAGGCACAAATAGCAAGAAAAAAAAAAAGTCTATGTATCTTTTCCTGTTGATTCTTTTCAGGGTAAAATGTTGAGTCTTTTTATTAAAAAAAAACCCCAAACATTTGGACATGGAAAGTAATTAAACTCAAAGAGAAGAGCATCTCGCCGGATGAGAATCTTTTCCCACTCACATGTTCAAGTGCATTTGCAGTATTTGCCATGATGTGAGCAATTTGAACGCCTTTACATTAATAAAGCTATTAACCTGTCCAATCCCAAACATTGCATGCATTATTGTAATGTTTTATTTTCTGCTCTGGATATCTCGACTGTCTCATTTTTGCTTCCATCCTGTATCTTCATATCAAGCACAGATTGCAAAACACTATAAACAACAACAAGTGTTCTAGTGAGCTTTTTTTAGGCTCCATAGAATAACCATAACTGAATTGTTTTATATTAATTCCTCTTTTAATCTGTCCAGAATGTATCTCTGCCTCTCACCATATGTGCGCTGGGATAGGCTCCAGCAACCCCTGTGACCCCGAATTAGGGAATAAACGGGTAAGAAGATGAACGAATGAATGCATTCTTCTTTTTGAAGCACAATATTAAAAAAATCTAAAACTATCTTAGTCTGACTATTAACCCGCATAAAAACTATACCATAGATTTTCAGAAAGGGTGGAGCGAACTTTAGAGAGGCTATTTCTGTAGCTTATAATTAAGAGACTCTTTTGAAAATAAATGCTGTTGTTGTGTTTAAGGACATGCATAGAAAACCATAACTACTTTTAATTGTATATTTTATATATATTTTATGGTCAATATTGTAACAATCTAGACTTAGAACTAAAATCCAAATGTAAGGAGATTTTTATCTTGTAAAATTCCTGTTAGAAATATCCTTGGAAATGTGATCTATGGCTCTGTGTTCAGTTACAGTACAGCAGCACAGGCAAGGGAATCGCTCTAGAAAGAACCAATTTCACCCAGTCTCCAGCTTTACCCTTTCAGCCAGACCAATCAGGAATCTCAAACAATGGCAGAACTCCAAACACAATGAATCAGAGACCAAGAAGCCCGGCCCACTTACATGACAGGGAGGGGAGAGCCTCAGCTTTCCAGTCCCTCTCCTACATACCAGCAAATGTGAATCGCAATGCAAAATTGTTTAAACCTGCAGAAAATTCCGAAAGTTGTATTTGCATGCAAATCTATAAAACATGAATTTTCAGAGAACACTGCATCAAAGTATTTTAAGCTAATTAGTGTAAACGAAGAGCTAATTTTTTTAAAAGGAATTCTGTTTTGATGAAAAATTAAAAATCAATTGATTTTTATCCAAATGTTCTTAATTATTAGATAGATTGCTTAACATCTTTTAAGTAGCATGTCAGATTTTTTTTCTTTACAACCTCCGCACTCCTGCTGACTGGAAAGTGTCGTCCCCTAGTGGAAGAACCGCGTCTGTGAGAATTATGTAATAGTACAATCAAACACAGTCTATTAAAAACAGTTTTGCAGCTACAATTTAAAAAGCAGTTAGATGTTGATGGGAGGCTGACTGACTGACTAAGAAAGGATTACAGAATGGATGAGTATGTGAGATTACAACACACCATCAAAATGCATATTCATAAAACTGTCTTGTCTACGGGCGGTGCGGTGGCTAAGCACGGTCGCTGTGCTTGTGTAGGTTTCCTTCGGGCACTCCGGTTTCCTCCCACTGTTCAAAAACATGTACATTGGGTGGATTGGTAATTCTAAATTGCCCATAGGAGTGAATGTGTGTGTGAATGGTTGTTTGTCTATGTGTTGCCTTGCAGTGAACTGGCGAACTGTCCAGGGTGTAACCCTGCCTCTTGCCCTATGTGCGCTTGGATAGGCTCCAGTGGACCCCCATGACCCCAAATTAGGGAATAAGCAGGAAAGATGAATGAATGAATGAATGAATGAATGAATGAATGAATGAATGAATGAATGAATGAATGAAGGTCTTGCCTACAGTATTTCAAAGGAACAATTTCTAGTTGTGGGAGGAAACTAAGGGACATTGAAAAATTCTGCTTGATTGTTGAATTAAATTTTGTGTATGAACAGTGACCCTGGAGCTAAGATGAAGCAATAGTACAAGTTTTTAGTTTTAACAAAAAATGATACACCTTCTTTAGTCTTTCATTCCTTTTCATTCCTTCTCCTCATGACCATATTAACCTGCCTGATCCATTCTGATGCCTAAGATATATAAATTCTTATAACATGAGAGGCACAATCTACTGCTGGGCAAGGTCCCAACTAAACAACGACTCCATGAAGGTAGCTGAAGTCTCAATCAGCAAACATTTGAAATAAGATATAATTCATGTTATAATTGGAATCATTTGCCTAGTTGCATATGTTGACCATAGATATATATATATACTATTCAACATTTAAATTGGATTAGAAAGTTCCATCAAACTAATACTTTCTTTTGTTTATGTCTTTGGATTACATTTATTAACTTTTTTGACACTTCAAATGTTCACTACTATTCATTGTCAAAGTTATGATACCCCACCAGGCCAAAAGAGGGCATTACTGGGATTTCGGTTCCTTTACTAATGTAAGGCTTTTACACTGTGGGTTTTTTAGTAGGTTTTATCGCGAGTCAGGTCAGGAGGCGCTGTGATGTAGTGTTTAGCCCGGTTGCCTCACAACAAGAAGGTCCTGGGTTTGACTCCCAGGTTGAGGATCTTTCTGTGCAGAGTTTGCATGTTCTCCCTGTGCTTGCGTGAGTTTCTTCACACTGTCCTAAAACATGTACATTAGGCGGATTGGTGAGTCTAAAGTTCCCATAAAATCCCAGCCATTAGGGTGCAGCCTTAGTGCCGGTCCCTAACACAACCCTCCCATTTATTTTGGGAGGGTTGTGTTAGGAAAGGCATCCAGCATAAAACCATGGCAAGTCAAATATGTGGTTCACAGGGGTGATCCGCTGTGGTGACCCCTAACAGGAACAACTGAAGGAAATACATACATTGTGAGTCCCCTCGAATGAGTCACCCCTCTGATGTCAATGGTTGAGTGTTGCTAGTTTTCCCGTTAAGTTTATGTATATATACCCCAGTGGTTTCTTGGTAGGTAGTAAATGGTAGTTCCATTTCCAACTATGCTTTATTTGTTTTTGCTCCAGCCTAGATATGTGTCAAAATATGTGTTTTAATGTTTGGTTGTATTTTCAACTTGAATAAATGTTCAACACTTGAACTCCATCTGGTCCCACCGTCCTCCTTGTCTCTGCCAATGACCTTGTCATAGGGTCAGCAGAAATGTTACCTCACCAGGCCACTAGAGGGCATGCCAGCGAATTCTGTTCCTTTATTTAGTCTTTGTTGTTTAGTCTTTGTCATGTCTCCTATTCTCTGAATCAGCCTCTGTTTTTTTCCAGTTATTTACAGAAATATAAATGTAATGCTGCCTTGTGGTAAAAACCCTGGTAAAGGTGTTTCAGAATATAGCTATTGGTTTTCTATTATATTGTTACAATACCATTCTTGAATCTTTTAATGATATCCGACCAAATTATAGCTGAATATGTTTGGCCTGTAAATTTCCTGCTATCTGGTCTCGCTATGGACACTGTATCATCACCAAGCATGATCTTGATTCGACGCAAGATGATTCTGTGCTGAGACTTGTTTGATCGTCGATGTGTGCCCTGCAATGGACTGGCAAACTGTCCAGGGTGTACCCCTGCCTCTTGTCCTATGTGTGCTGGGATAGGCTGACCCCTTGACCCCGAATAAGCAGGAAAGATGAATAAATGAATGAAAGAATTGTATTTTATTGGTGAAGCACATTTAACAACATGCATTGTCAGGAAGCAGCCTTACACAGAATACAGTGACAATTTAAAGTATAAGTTTGTCGCTGATAAGAAACCCGGAAGCGACTGTGACTAGGAAAAAACCCTGGAGGTGAAAAAGGAAAACTTTTTTTAATTTTAAACAATACATCATCGTTTAAATGTTGTCTATTTATCTTTTATACAACTGAGCAATTGGGAGTTAAGGGCCTTGTTCAGGGCCCCATAGACCCCAGTTTTCTGGCATCAGTTAAGAAATAACTTGTTCATAGGTTGCTTTTTATTTGACTATAAAAAGAAATCTACTAAACAGTAAAAACATTTGACTGCAGGCTGTATCAGAAGAATAAGTTTTATTGTATTATATGACGGATCAGTTTTCAGTAAAATGAGATGTTTAATCCAGGACTTATCATGTATGATTCTACATTTTATAAGGTGAAACACAGTGTTCTCCAAATAACTGATATACAAATCTGTAAAGTCCATGTTATTGTATTTCATTATTAATTTATCCATCTTCTAACCCGCTTATGCCCTAATTCGGGGTCACAGGGGTTTGCTGGTGTCTATCCTAGCGCACATGGGGCAAAATTCTAGACAGATCGCCATTCCATTGCAAACAATAGTATTTCATTCCTTCACATTCGTTCGTCTTCTTACGGCTTTTCCCCTAATTTGGGGTCACGGGTGTTCACGTGGGTTTGCCGAAGCCTATCCCAGCGCACACAGTAAAAAAAAAAAAAAAAGCTACCTATTAACAAGTTGGGGCCTGTGAGCACGGACCTTAACCAGGTCACCAGTCCATCGCAAGGCACACATAGGCATTCACAGACACGTTCACTCCTATGGGCAATTTAGAATCACCAGTCAACCTAATGTACACGTTTAGAACTGTGGGAAGAAACCGAAGTACCCAGAGGAAACTTACGCAAGCGCGGGAAGAACATACAAATTCTGCAAAGAAAGCTCCGCGGACCGGGAATCGAACCCCGGTAACTACCAGTAGTATTTGTTCCTGATTTTGATTATCACCATGTCGTCTTCGTACAGAAGCACCAAAAGCAGTTCTACCAACCATGCTTGTGATTACAATCACGCCCTAAAGTGAATTTAATAGGAGGCAGTGAATGGCAAGGGAGCAGATGAATGGTTCATTTTTGTTATAGTTTGACGTCGGGAGCAGTGATTGGTTATTTCTTTTTTCTCGTGGCATTCTATTGGTTATAATTAATTGTGACCCGGGACGAGGCGTGCGTACAGTTACTGTCCATTTGAACCCGGCTAAGCACGCGCTGCCATTCTTGCTCCACCCGGCGCGGAGGTGATTTCGTTCAACTCCACCCAGATTTCTTCAAGCTAATTATAACCTATTACCATCGGTAAGTAGCGGAAATATATTTAGATGAAATGAATGGATATAATTTATGTGTTTACGTGCCGAAAATATTGTAAATTGGCGCGCAATATCGCCGGTGAAGCTAGCCGTATAGGCTAACACTGCGTCTTAGCGGTGTGTGTGTGTATAGCATTCCAGCTAGCAACTAGCTTTCTTGCTAATACCGTCTTAAACATGCCTTAAATTCTGGCTGAGTTTTTTTCCGTTAAATTGATAGGTTAAAATTATTCAATGTTCGTTGGAATTTTATTTGGGAATTATTTGGTTTGTGAGAGCCCAACCTACACCATTGCACCGAACGCTACTCTTTTATTCGCTGTGCCTTATCCTGTTACAAGAAAACATGTATCTTTATTATTGTAAGGTTCATTTACGGATAATAATAACTATTGACTGTTTTTCCCTTCCTTTGAATAGTTGCCGTGTATCTCGACCATCGCATACGTTTGCTAGGTTTCATATCCGTCGCAGCGCTTAGCTAATTAATTAGCATACCCCGAATAATGGCGAACACGTGCTGACAAAATGAACGCGTTAAATCTTTTCGACTCTGTCGTTGTCTTTGAATATTATTTATTTTATTTTAATGGAGAGTCTAACATGTAGCTCATACGTAATTTTCCGTCCTAACAAAGCCAGGCGGAAAGCTGATTATTAGTCGTACTGCACCATGGCCGACTTTCAGGCCTGGTAAGAGAAGCGCTGTGTTCTGACGCTAACGCAGTTCTCTTCCGCTTAACGACTGGACGAGTTTTGTGTTGCCGTGGATACCAACGTTACCTGAAGCCCGGCAACGCAGCTTTAATGAGCCCATCGAGTTGATGTAGGAGAAGAGCACGCCGTTCGCCTCCATCTTGGCATACAAAGGATTTGGTTTTATTAGGAATGGGGCAGATGGTCGTGGAGTTCTTGCCAGCAGATGTGATTCCAAGCCTTTTTGTTTCAGTTTAAACCAGCGGACCAAAGAAATGGTGATGGAGAAGCCAAGTGCCCAGCTTGTCGGGCGAGAGTTTGTCCGACAGTATTACACCCTTTTGAACCAGGCTCCTGACTACCTGCACAGGTAGGAAATGTTTGGAATGAGGTCAAGGTCATTTAATGTTCGCTTACAGGGTTTGTAATTGGTAATTAAGACACTTCAATCATCAGGATGTTGTGCCGTATAACGTGGTTAAAATATTATGCTTCATGTTCACTTTGATAAGTGTCAGAAGGTAATGGTAATGCATGCATGTGATCTAATATGTTCGACTTGAAGTTCTTATTCCAGGTAGAAACAAATGTAAAAAAAAAAAAAAAAAAAAGGTTGCCAGTTGATTACAGTAGCTGCATTCTGAAATGTCTTGTTTCAGGTTATTAGCCAACTGTACTGTGCAGGAACAGACATGGCAGCTGTTCTCCAACTCGTGTGGCATTTTAATTTAGCTAATGTAATTCTGCATATTTGAATGTCATTAGGTTAAATTCTGACGTGCTTTTTGATTTGGATAAAATAAAGCTTCATAAATGCTATCATTGACAGCATTTAGCAAACTTTTATCCGTTGTCTCATCATTGCACAGTACCAATACTGGTACACTAGATCAGACTGATTAATTACTCACAATAACTGTTGAAATAGGCTGCATAGAATTTCTTTTCGACAAGACGGCACATGTATGCATGACACACTCATTTCATTTTGCCAATTTAGTCATCTATTTCAAAACCAAGTTTGAACTAGATTTTTGTCATGTGTTTAATATAACGAGCTATATCACAATCTTGGCCGAACAGTGATGCTTCTGTGTTGAAGTTCAAACATTCATTTATTTTGCCTATCATCTTTCAACAGATTTTGAGTAATAACATTAAAATGCATTATACATTAATTTTTTGGGAGAAGGCTTACAAAAGGAAATTAAAGCTATGTCCTATTGAAGTTCAAACCACTGTAATTGTTGCTTTTTGACCAATTTATATTGGCAGGTTTTATGGGAAAAACTCTTCATATGTGCATGGTGGTTTGGACAGCACTGGCAAACCTGTAGAAGCCGTCTATGGCCAGTCTGTATGTACAGCAACTCACTTGTAATTCTCTTCATATTGTTTGCCTTTAATGTCTCCTTGCTAATGGAGTTTCTTGTTTTGAATAGGAAATTCATAAAAAAGTCATGGCTCTAAGTTTTCATGACTGCCACACCAAAATCAGACATGTTGATGCTCATGCCACTCTGAATGAGGGGGTGGTGGTGCAGGTGATGGGGGAGCTGTCCAATAACATGCAGCCTATGAGGAAGTTTATGCAGACCTTTGTGTTGGCTCCAGAGGTATGGCATCAAACATCAATGCTTATTGCTTTGTCTGGTCTGGTTTGGTTTGTTGATTGTTGCCAAACATCCTCTTGTTCAGGGAACTGTTGCGAACAAGTTCTATGTGCATAATGACATCTTCCGCTATCAGGATGAAGTCTTTGGGGACTCGGACTCTGAACCTCCTGAGGGTGAGCTATTTGTACTGTATTTAAGGACTTGCTTGCGAGAAGCCTGTGTGGCAGAGGTCATCATTTTTCTCATCTTTACAGAGTCTGAGGAAGAAGTGGAGGAGCTGGAGGAGAGGGTGAACTCGCCTGAGGTGCAGCAGGAAGAAGCGGCTGCGTTCTATGAACAGAGTCCTTGGTAATGCTCTTTTTGTCCACCTAATGGAAAAACATTCTTGCATCATTGCAATGTGTGAAGCCTGGTCTCTATGGTTTCTTGTGGTGCTATTGGGATGATGGTGTAAGGGAGGAGTGGTTAGAAGATGGTCCAATTACATTTGTCTGCAAATGTTATTTCCTAGTGGAATTAAGAGGTGGTGAAAAGTTTTGTTAAACAGTCGGCTAAGTAGGTACATGTTTTACATGTATAATAATTGCATGTAATTTATGAAAAGTTTACCTTTCAGAAGTAAAGTAATTTCAATGTGCATCTACCATTTTGTAGTTCAGTAGAGTATTTTTTCCATTGTTTTAATTGTCTAAAGCTTGTGAACTCTTGTCATGCCCCCTATAGTTGTATATTTGCACATAAAATTTAACAAGTGCAATAGGGTTAGACTTATTTAATTTGATTTTGGAACTAGAACCGAAACTCACCTTCACACATTGTCCATAGCAGGCATCTGTAAATGTCAGGTTAGATTTGCTCAGTTTGTTTAATAATGAATCATTTACGTGTCAAAAGTAGCAGTGCACTAAAATTAATGTTATCACACTTCAGGAGGTTCAATTGCTTATTTGTTAGAAGCCATCGTTATTGCATATCACTTTCAGTTCAGCCTATGTGCTTTGCCTCACTGGTCCTGGGTTAATCGTGGAAGACTAATTGGTGGGACTATGTTAAAGGTTAAAAATAATATAAAATGTTATAAATTTCCTTCAAGTATGAATAAAGTATATAATCTTTACCCTTTTTGAATATTTTATTAGTGATCATACATTAATGTTGAGTGTCTTATTTCAGTGTGGAACCAGAGGCTACCCATGAAGAGATGTCTGTAACCCCAGAGCCCCAGCCTGAACCAGAGCCTGAGATAGAACCTGAGTCAGGTGCTGTGGAGCTGAAACAGGATTCAGGAAGCCAGGTTGAAGCCCTTACTGTAGAAACGAGCCCAAGAGCCGCTACTTCACCTCCTGCTGAATCTACAGCTACAGTACCAGATGAAAACCGGGTTTGTGGCTATTGAATATCTGCCATCTTGTTTAAGTGTACAAATCTCAAATTAATTTTTGTACTGGTACATAAGACATGCTCGTCTTATTTGAATTGTAGTGCAAGTTTAGAATATGGTCTTTAAGACTGATCTTTTCTCTCCCTCTCAGCCTTTCTCATGGGCTTTAGTCACCAGTAAGAATCTCCCACAGGGTGGAGTGGTGCCAGCTTCAGGAATCCCTCCACATGTAGTCAAAGCTCCAGCAAATCAGGTGTGCAGTCATAAACAGCTGCTTGTTTTTAATAGATTTTTTTTTTTTTTTTTTATAAATTCTTTGGTGTTACTGGATTTGCTGAGACTTTGCAAAAAACTTGAATGCCTACTTATTCTGGCCATGTTTGTGTAGAAAACTATCTGAAATCTAGTATACACATTTCCGTCTGTCATTTAAACACGGGTTGAAATTTCACCAGTCAATCAGTCGAACCTCATAGAATATGGCCAAACATTTTTTTTTATTAAAGCCAGTTTTGTCTGTAAACACAAGTAACGAAAGTTATAAATCTTTAATTTAGTCAGGCAACAAGGTCTTGCTTCCCCCCTTTCTTTTTAAAGTGAATTGGTTTGCCAAACCTAAAAATATTATGTGAAGGCATTGTCTTCATGAAAAGTCATACCTTTAACCTTTGTTATTTCAGTTTGTCATTGTTTGTCAACTATTTTACAGTTAGAATTGGGAATCGATACCTGCCATGAAAATGCAGTCGTCAATTTTTTTTTTTTAAATAAAATCATTTTCTTTGGTTAGCTACTTATAGATAGTGCTGTCAAGATATTAACATTTAATTTAATAAAAAAAATTTTTTACTTGTTTCAGCAAACCAGAGTTGAAGTTAAACCGGAACCCCAGACCACAGTACAGAGACCTCAGAGAGACCAGAGACCACGTGAACAAAGACCTGGGCCACTTCCATCACAGCGAGCCCCAAGGCCAGGAGGTATTCAATACCATAGAAATGCCGTGCAAGACTAAATGCTCTGAATGTGTAGTTTAATGTTGGCTGATGTGAATGTTACCTGCTTATTTGGGTTCACGGGGGTCTGGTGGTGCCTATCCCAGCGCACATACGGCGAGAGACTGGCACACCCTGGACTGGTCGCCAGTCTATCACAGGGCAACACAGACAAACAACCATTCGCACACATTCACTCCTATGGGCAATTTAGTCACCAACCAACCTAAACCTAATTTTTGGCCTGTGGGAGGAAACCCAGGAAAGCGCAAGAGATTATGCAAACTCCTCACAAATATCCCTGCCCTTCAAATCTGACTAACTGAAGTGTAAATTAAGTGTTTGAAAATTTTGTTTGCAGTTCGTGAAGGAGAGGGTGGAGAGCCTGAGATGAGACGTATGATACGGTATCCTGACAGCCAGCAGCTCTTTGTGGGAAATGTGCCACATGATGTGGATAGGGCTGAGCTAAAAGAGTTCTTTGAACGTAAGTCTGCCTCCCTAATGGGAAAAGCCTTGTTTATAGATACATGATGCTACACAAGCTAATGTTTTGATGTGGAAATTTAAATGTTTCTTTGATATTCAGAATATGGAACTGTACTGGAGTTGAGGATCAACAGTGGTGGCAAGCTGCCCAACTTTGGATTTGTGGTGTTTGATGATTCTGAGCCTGTACAGAAGATCCTGAGCAATCGGGTAAGTTTTTAGCCAGTTATTTATTTTTCAATGTTTAGTATTTTGCAGTAATCAGTTTTTTTATGCTGGGTTATAGCCTATTAAGCTGAGAGGAGATGTCCGTCTGAATGTGGAGGAAAAGAAAACACGTTCAGCACGTGAGGGAGAAAGGCACATCCGCCCAAGAGGTCCTGGAGGCCCACGAGACAGGATTGGAGGACCAAGGGGCCCACCTCCGCGAGGGGGCATGGCCCAGAAACCAAGTTTTGGTGCAGGTCGTGGTGCAGGTTCCAGTGAGGTGCGCTACGCAGGGCCTCGCCAGTGAAGCAGCTCCTCTCAAATCACTGCTGATGCAATTCACCCCGAATAACGGCTTTCCTCATCCTGTTTGCTATGCTGCTCCAGGCCTGCGGAGCGGCATATCCCCTTTATCTGGACTCCTCCTGTATTTGAGTTTGAACTCTAATTTGTTGTAGACAAAGAAACTACTTGAATTGTGAAAGGAAACCCAGCGTTTTGTTTTAGCGTTCTCTCCCTGTTTCTTAAAGGAACGTGTTTTTACTGCTCGAGCAATCCTGTGTATTGCTAGTGCCCGTTTGTCAGGTCAATGTGCAAATATGGTTTTATTTGGAATTGTTGCCAAGTCAAATCATGGTTGTTTGAGTGACTAGCATGTTAAAAAAAAAAAAAAAAATCCTGTTTGCCTTCTACTGTTGCACTTCATCAAGAATTACATATTTTAACAACTCTGCCGATGAGAGAACAGAATAAACTTAATGTACTGTTTTGAACCCTGTGTGCTGCTCAAGCTTGGTGGGTAAGCTGCTGCTTTTTCAAGGAAAAATTCAGTTGTTTCACAGTCAGATTGTTTGATAAATGTTTCCTTCAGGTGGGTTGGACTTTGATCTAATACTGCAAGCAAGTTTATAATGTTAATGATTGCTGTCGTAATGTTAAAATGGATCTTTTTCGTAGTTATATTATTGTTTTACCAATGGCTTACTTTTTCAAACAGTTTAATAGATTCCATTTACACAACCAATTGTTTAAGGTGTGTTTAAGTTTCAACCAGCATTCCTAAAACTTTGTTCCTGATTAAATGAAGATGGGCTGCTGTGAGGAACCTTACTACGGAAGGTGACAAATGTTAGCAGGTGCTATAAGATCAGCATGCCCATGCTGGTGTCCTGCATGAGTGCAAGATGACATCCTCTGCTGCCTTTGACCTGGAACAGATGGCGTTCTTTAATAAACTCGAGCAACATGAAATACATGTAAGAAACTATGACCCTCCTGTGCCATGAGTTCAGACTGCAAATGTGTATTGTGTTCCACTGCCATTATAGGGATGTTGGGGAAAAGACCCTGCCACAGTGGATGTTTTACGTCATGTCACATCCTGATTGTTGGGATATGTGAAGAAGGTATGTGTCTCCCATGAACAGGCCTAAGTATTATGCATAAGCGTTTTGACACTGTACAACATGTGTAGTGTTTTGGGCCAGATCCCAAATGCACCATAAAAAAATCCTGATCACCATGATGTGTGTCTAAAATGCTAGTTAAATAAATTTTTAGGGTTGTCATGATAACTGCACACATTCTTTAATACCACATAAGTACATAGAAGTGATCTGAACATAATGACTATAATTTAAAATCTATAACAGTGTTGGATGCCACAACCTTTAAACTTCTTTCTTCCAATTTGGGTCAAGAATTAATGAAGGTTCCAAATGATAATTCCCCAGACACATCATCAAATGGTTTGGGATAATAAATCATCTGATAAAGCTATCAAATTGCCATGCGCTCTACGGCAGTTAACGTGTTGGTTGCCGTGCCATCGTACAAAATGCAAAAACATTTTTAAAAGTACTGTACAAATGCTGAGAGGAAGTGAGTGTGGACAAATAAAGCCATTGCCGATGTGAAAGTAAAGCAGCTATGGAACATAGTGCCTAGGCTGGCTTTGCTCGTGGGAAGAGATGCACCAACATGGCATTTGCATGTGAATGCTTGCACACTGGTAGGACTCATTTCTCGGATGACTTACAGATGGTACGCAATAGTGCTCATATTCTATAATAAATCGCCCCTGGTGCATAAAGTGTTGCTCAATAACCTGATTTTGGCAGACTTTGTGGTGGTTGGGCTTGAGCCCAGGTGTTCTTGGTCTTCCTGGTCTTCCAATCACCTTTCAGCTTCTTACCCATTTGAGACACCGCTACTCTAAGATTGAAAAAACATTAAGCACATTAAAAGCAGAAATAGTCTTTGATTAGAAGCGCTACAAACATCTAAACTAGAAATAGAGCGCGGTGGCTATAGAGGTTTATAAAAGTCCCACTTTAATATTTATTCATTCATTCATTCATTCACCTTCTTACCCACCCATATAATTTAATTATATGGGTGGGAAGTAATATATAGCATAAAGGTGCATCAGTGCACAGTTCTTGGCACATCATGGTTTTTTTTAAATATAGTGTTATAATGATCTGGCGTGGCACCAAGGAATAATGGAATCTATCTTCTCTTTTAAACTTTAATCGGCTTAGTCCTGATGATGTCAGTGTATTAGAAATAATCCATTGGAAACCAGGACAAAGGACCCAGAAATTATTTAAAAGCAATAAATCCACACCAAATTTGATGAAGCAACATAGCAGATTATGAAACTATGACTCATCCTAGGCTATTAAGCTATGTGGGCTAAACCAAATTTATCTTTGCACACAAACTAGCGAAGTAAAAACAAATTAAGACAAAGTCTCTAAAATATCCTTATAACACATTTTATCTTGCACAGATATTTGTATACAACGGGAGTGGTTGCTCAATGGTTAAAGTGCTGAGTTGTTGATCGGAAGATCAGGAAGACCTGTATTCAAGCTCCATCACCGCCAAGGAAGACCTGGGCTCAAGTCCGCCACTGGTGGATCCTTAACTCTTCCTGCTCCAGGGGCAATAGCAGACCCTGTGCTCTGACCCTAACTTATTAAGATAGGATATGCGAAAATCAAGAATTCCCCTCATGGGATCAATAAAGTATATCAAAAAATTTTATTCAGCCCCCTGTACTCCGATAGCCCTAAATAATCCATTGCCTTTAGAAGTCACCTTACAGAAGAGTGGCAAGAAAAAAGCAATTGTTGAAAGAAACACATAAAAAGCCAGACAGCTAACATGTAAAAGAAGCTTCACTGGTCAGAAGAGTCTAAATTTGAACGTTCGGGCATTACTGCAACGCGCTATGTGTGGCGGAAAAAGAACACTGCTCATCATTCTGAACACCCCATGCTGTGGCGATTCTTTTGTTTAGTATCTACAGGAAAGCTGTAGAGTTGTTGGGAAGATAGATCAAGCTAGATATAGGGCAATCCTAGAAGGAAACCTTTTTGGATGCTGCAAAAGACTAGAAAGGAGTTTCACCTTCTGACAGGATGATGAATAGTTTGGATGAAAGAATATCTGCGTTAGAAATTAAAGACCTAAATCCCATTGAGCATCTGTGGATGTTCCCAATTTTCCTCATCTAATCTGTCTGAGTTAAAGCTATTTTGTCAAGAAGAATGGGCAAAAAGTCTAGCATCAAAATGTTCAAAAAACTTTCAACTGTAATTTCATCGGATCCTGGCACTACAAAATATTTACACAGGAGGTAAATCCTGATAGAAAAAAGGGTGGTGCGGCGGTGTACCGGTTAGCACAGTCGCCTCACAACAAGAAGGTCCCAGGTATGATTCCCAAACCCGGGGATCTTTCTGTGCGGAGCTTGCATGTTCTCTCCGCGCTTGTGTGAGTTTCCTCTGGGTACTCTGGTTTCTGTACAAAAACATACAGATTAGGTCGATTGTTGATTCTAAATTGCCAATAGGAGTGAATGTGTGTGTGTTTGTGTTTGTGTGTGTGTGAATGTGTTGCCCTGTAATGGACCCGTCCAGGGTGTACCCTGGCCTCTTGCCCTATGTGAGCTGGGATAGGCACCAGCAGACCCCTGTGACCCCGAATTCGGGTAAGAAGATGAATGAATGTATACTTTCATTCCACTTCACAATTATATGCTGTTACATAAAATAACACAAACTATTACATAAAATCTCAAAATATATTTAGGTTTTGTGGCTGTAAGGTGACAAAGTCAAGGATTATGAATATTCTGTAATGTTTTGGGAGTTTGAGACTGTAAAACATAAAGTCGATCTGCTGTATGACGGGGTAAGTAGCTATTTACCTGGGAATAAGCTTTTTACATGCAGATGCTATCTGATATTTCTCCAGACATCATTGTGGTATTATTGATGTCTTACCACTTATTGCAGTTAGTAATTGGCTAATTCTCAGCCCCTCTCACTCGCCAGGAACTAGTGGCTTACGGTAAGAACTTCAGAGGCTTCATCTGACCATGTGATTGGTAGCCAGGTACGCACTGGAACAGGGTAGGTCTTTTGGAGGGCCTATGTTACTGTCAGGACAAATTGATTGTTTCTTTCTAGTCAATACAAATTAAATCAATGTTTTCCTGTTTTATTCACTTAATATTTCATTCTATTAACATTCACAGAAACAAAATAAATCATTCAAGTCTGTGGATAAAAACGCTTGAGACGCTATTGCCGATAATAACAGGAGAAGATTCATTTAGTGTGATTCTGCATTCATTAACTGTATTTATTACAGTGATATCTTTAATTATGAACAGTTATGCAAATGTTGAAACATTTTATATTCAGAAGTAAAGCAGAACTAATGCCTTGTTATTTGGCTGCAGGAACAAATTGATATACAAAGTTGTATAATAAAGCCGGGGCCAAATCAAACAGAAATTTCCATCTGTCCTCCATTTTTAAATGTCTTTCTTAGTCTTTCTTGTTTATTTTCAGAAATAGTATAATAACATCAACATTATTTATTGAAACTGGGTTTGGCTTCATTGGTAATAGAACAAACAATCATTTGTAGCACCAATTCAGTCTCACAAAAACACACAGAGTAAATATGTTTCTAAACAAATCCAAAGCTCTTTGGTTCTGGGTTTAGCAAACACTTTAATTAATTAACTCATTTTAGAGCTCTTTGAATTTATTGATAATTTATTTATATTGTCCATAAGGATACAACCTTAAACAAAAAAATATTTTTGGACACTTTGTTCAGAAAATCTTTAATAGTAATAGCTTTAGCATAATGACATAATTCAATAAATATGTAAATATATACAGATACAGCAGAAATAGTACATTCCTTTTTTTCCCCTTCAAATTGCTCATATTTCTGTACAAGCCAAAAATATCTGCTGTTATTTATATTCATGCAAAATATTCTGTTTCAGATTTAAAAATGGAACAAAAGAACATGTATGCTGTGTTTTTTACTGCTTCAAAGGGAATTGCACACGTTCGTCATGATAAATAGCTAAATGAAAAGATGCACTTTGTGCCAGTATATGATATACACAAGTAATTCAGAAAAGAAAAAATACAGATTAAGGCCATACAAGCTTATGCAAAAAATACCAAAAAAAAACAAAACCGCAAAACCTTTTTCACAGCATTTTTTTACAAGGAACGGTCATGCCTAAAGTCACGCTCAGAGGTCACCCTTCAAAAGTTAGCAATAAAAAATATTAATACAAAAGGAGAAATCATAAAGCGAATCAAATCATGCCTCATATACTGACCATTTTAAAGAACCAATGCAAAATTTGAACCAAATATCTGCATTATAGTTTTGCCTCACATAGGCTCGATTGCACATAGCAGATGTTTAATATTGCGGCGTTCCTCATTTCCCAATCACTCTGTGAAGGTCCAGTCTTTAGTTGTTTTGTGCCGCAGCTCAGATTTAAAAGAGAGGATCTGAAAGTGTATGCAGTCTTACACAAGGACAAAACAGCAGCATGGGTACGATAAGGAGTTTTGAAGCAGCTTTTATCATCGAGCACATTTGGGGAAAACAGCTAAGGGTTTTAAAGTTTTACAAATATCATTAAACATTGTGGATTTCACAAGTGATGAAAATGGATGAAGCCGAAATGTAAATTGTACAACACGCAACTACTTTATGAGCAAAGCATCTTAATGCATTTCAGCATGAAGAACATAAACGGTTATGACTTTTACTGAAAAAACTATAAAACAAAAATAAAATCTAGTTACTGAATCATAGCACAAATACACCACTGACCATTTCAGTAACCACATGGCTACAGTGCTACATAGTCAGTAACTGAACGCAAAAACGGGTATTAATGTTTAACACTGGGTCAAAATTGGCACGTCTACTTGTGTTCTGAGTGGTTAATGTTTATAATGCGACAGAGGTCAGCATTTGTACTATTATGATTTTTTAAAAAAAGAAAAAAACCAAATGCCTAAATAGACCAATTCCTATGAATATAACGTGATACAACTGCTTGGTGGAGGACAACAAAATAGACCAGTTTTCCCATGTCCCATGTCCTAATTCAGTGGGGCTCACCATTTTCAGGCCTTTAATCAAAAAGACACACCAGTCCATTAAATGGACTTTTATATGACCTTTGAGATCTCTGAATTTATTTCAGTGATGATCAGATAAAAAATGTAGTAATTAATGGATACTAATGGATATTATTTAAACATGTTTAAGGGGCAAACCAAAAAACTACCAACAACATCATTGTGTTACCAACCAGAAAACTAAATGAGCCTAATGAGCCCAAACAACATACTAAACTGTGGGAGAGTTAATTTATGTATTATAACAGCTACACATTTAAATCCTTTACATCAGGTACTGGCTTGAAAGGCAGTGGTTATGCTTTAAAGAGATTTCTTTGGCCAAAAAAACCCACCAAAACAAATCAAGTGAAGAAACAGAACAAGAAATAGAGTAAAACACTGCCCCAATCGCATGAACGTTAATGATTCATTTAATCCACTGCCTCACAACCAATTTCATTTCTTTTAAGAAAAAAAAGCAATGTGTGTGTGTGTGTGTGTGTGTGTGTGTGTGTGTGTGTGTGTGTGTGTGTGTGTGTGTGTGTGTGTAGGGGGACAAAAGATAATATGTAAAGAAGGTAGCTTTGTCATGCATAGTCAACTAAGTGCTTCTTAAATAAATAAATAAATAATTAAATAAATAAATAAATAAATAAGACCCATCCAGGGTGTACTCCCGCCTCTCGCCCTATGTGTGCTGGGATAGGCGCAGCAAACCCCCGTGACCCTGAATTCGGGTAAAAAGATGAATGAATGAATGAATGAATGAATGAATGAATGAATGAATGAACGAATGAATAAATAAATAAGACCCTAGGTCACTTGAGGAAATCAAATAAAATAATTGCATATATTCTTATTGCATAGAAAAGCCAGATGAGAATGTAATCTATGGAAGCATGTTGGAACGAAAATCATTGTTTAAATAGATTGCAAACGATTTACTCTGCTGCACAATACATTTAATTTCCAGTTAAAAGTCACAGTAATACACATTTGGTTGGTAAATATTTATCTGTAAGTTTATGGCAGAGCTGGCTGCTTATAAAAATATCGTTTTTTTGCTAAAGCAAATTTGATGTCAACCCAGAAAATATTGCAATGATGTTACAGGGAAGAAAATGATCAATTAGTATTAATTTTCTTATAGTGACGTAGCTGGGAAATGCAAACCGATGGGACTGAGAGATAAAACACTTCTCATAGGTTTTGCTCTTGTTTCAGTCCTGTCATAATACATAGGTCTGTTTAAATAAATAAAGCAATAAAGCTTACTAGCCCAAAGTTTTGTTTGTTTTTGTTTTTTTTTTGTTCACAAAATCTGAAAATGGAAAATGGTACAGCAACATGCTGTTCACTTGGCACGTGTGTAAATGATGTAAATCGAACAAAAAATTCACACTGACCACAGCTGGTATGGACAATATATTTTTGACAACCACTCGTCAACTTCCACTGATAAAGTGACATCATGATATCACCATTTCATCATCACGACATCTTGGATTTTTGGACATAGACTAGTGCTTGAAATACTTATATTAGAGCAAATCTTGACATAGATATAGATATTATCCAGCTTTGCTGACATTACTTGATAATGGAAGCACCGAATCATTTGCATGACATTCTTTTAAAACCTTTCTGTTTTCCAGTCAACTCTCTTGGAATAATTTGTAGTTTCGTTTTTATATCTGATATATTACAATGCCACGTGTAATCTTTATATTCCCATAATGCAGCATGTCTTCAACTTGCAATAAGTAACTACATAAATAAATGAAACTCTCACATGAACAAGAGCGCAGTGAATGGGCTTGAGTTTGCTCAGAGGTTCTGTGATGTATTTGTGATAGTCTAATATTTATGTTGCCATTTTTATTTAATTTGAATTTTTTAGTAAATATATATTGCCACATTCATAAATCATGCATTTTACTGCATTGCTATTGCACAGGTCCAGATTATTCAGGAGCACAGGGGAGAAAATGGACAGAAGCAAGAAAATGAACATCAAGAAATAACACTGTCAACGACTCGGCACTGAACTCAAGTGAGTGCTGAGAAAAGGAAGTGAGCACAGGAAAGAGGACGGGCAGCGACAGCGGCAGCTTTGTCAGCTCAGATCTCACCCTTTTCTCTAGAATATTTACTGCTTGTGAATATCCTCGCTGCGGATGATCTTGTAAATGATCCAGTAGAAAATGTTAAAAATGAGGAAGACGAGTGGGAAAGCGACTCGTGACACTGTGTCGATACGCTTCGCGCGGCTGATGAACAGCTTACGCATCTCCTCAACGCTTTTTTCAGGTGGCATGCTGGAGGCTGGCGCGTTGTTGTTGCCCTTGATGGCCATGCCATCTTTGGCCTGCAGACATGCAGGCCCCATGCCGTAGGCTGCAAAGCTAAAGCGCCCTTCACCTGCTTCATCCTCCTGTAACACACACAATAGCATACACCATTTGTCAGCTTATTACAAGTTGTGCAATGCACTATAGTTAGTATAATACTGTATAGTGGGAACTGGTAGCCTAATGGTTAAGGTGTTGGACTAGTTGGATCAGGGTTCAAATTCCACCTCCACCAAGCAACCACTGTGGGCCCTTGAGCAAGGCCCTTAACCCACCATTACTCAGTTGTAAAAAAGAGACCAAATGTAACTCGCTCTGGATAAGAGCATCAAATGCCAAACTGTAACTGTAACTGTAAAGTATATGATACAGAAAGCAGTGGTAGAACTATACTGTCATAAATAAAAAGTGTTGTCCAGAAATTTATACTGAGGTTTCACATCCAAATACTATATCTTAATCTTCCAATTTTATTTTGTGATTTCAGGCACAAATGTCATTTGACGAGATCTGCTGTGCAGTTGAGTTCTTTCACATCAAACGTACCCTACCATGTCACCATTCAGCTCAGAGGCTTTGTGGGCATTGTCATGTTGGAACATTCATTCATCTTCTAACCCGCTTTTTCCCGAATTCGGGGTCATGGGAGTCTGCTGCACCTATCCCAGCACACATAGGGCACAGACTCCGCACAGAAAGATCCCAGCCCGGGATTCGAACACGGGACCTTCTTGTTGTGATGCGACTGTGCTATCCACTACACCACCGCGCTGCCTATGTTGGCACAGACAGGAATAATGTTATGCTACAATAATGTATTGGAGTTTAGCGCAGGGCTAATAACATTAGCAAATATTTACGTAAGTCCTCATTTTTAGCATTTAATTTTCTGGATTTTACGCAAATTCAATAAATTCGATTAGCATTAGTATAATGTTATAAAGTTAAGTGTTAAGTAAGTAATAGTTCTTTCACATCTAGATTATATCTTTAATTTAAGTATTGAGTAATAGTCTACTATTTGCTCTTCTGGTAGATCCTAAACAGAATTTATCTATTATATATTTAGCATCTGTCTCCTCTGCCCATGACCTATCTGGCTTGTAAGGCTTTTTTTAGTTTAGTTGTGTTCACGGGTATAAATTGTTGCCATAACATGTTAGAGTGAGTGTGTGGGTTTGATAGAAGGCATCATTTTTTATATAAATTAATAGAACAACCGCTCCACCTTTGCTCAGGCTTACTCGAGACTGAGCAGATGCTTAATGTATGCAAACCCATAGAAAGCGCCAAGATTAATTACATTTCGGCACGCATCGATGTTTCACGACTTGGTAATGCAGAGCACGGTACTTATTTTTTTTGTGATGCTTGATGTAAACATGTAACAATGAGATCTGTGATATGGAGATGTAGTCAAGTCTACTTCTTTTAATGAAAAAAAAAAGGCACTTTCAATCACTTCACCCTCTTTTTGTCCTTGCCTTTTTGCTACTCCATTTCTATTTTGTAATGTGTACGGAGAAACAGACGAGCATTCTCAGATGTATTAACTGTTTGTGTGTGTGTGTGTGTGTGTGTGTGTGTGTGTGTGTGTGTGTGTGTGTGTGTGTGTGTGTGTGTGTGTGT
>JAOTRA010000029.1:7859302-7869414 GCA_026260255.1 Pseudolaguvia tuberculata | reverse complement strand
AACATTAATCTTCTGAATCTTCCAGGATGTTTTTAAAGCACAATAGAGTCTTGTATGTCAAAAGATCAATGGAATTCCCGCCTTTTCTCTTTTCCATCATCACAAATGTCGTATCAGCCAACATAAATGTTCTCTTTTTAAATGTTTTTTTTAGTTTTATCACACTACAAATGAATGTAAGCAGTACTCGGAAGAAAGAGTAAACTTAAGGTCTATGTAAACTAGCTAGAAGAGAGTGCAGTTCTCAGTATTGTTTCATAAAATAATTTCTGTGACACCAGAAGAAAGAACTTGTAAACGGAGAATGAAAATAAGAGAAGGCTATGTATTTATATTTGTAAATGGAATAAAATCCCAGATCTTTAATAGGAAAGCATAAACACATAAAATGTTTATACTTCTGTTATATACTTCTACTTTCTGCCCGTTTTAAGATTAATATATTATCTTACAGTCTCACCATAATGAAAAAAAAATTATGGTACAAGAATAGCAATTCATCTGCCTAAATATTCAAAAAGAATTTAGATAAAAAGACATTTCACCTTATGCTATATAACACATTTCCGTTTTTAGAGATTCTCAGCAGCTTGTTGTCAGTGGTAACCTCATGGAAATTCGCCCCCTTTTCATTGGCAAAAAACAAATCTGGCTTCCAAATGGAGTCCAACATAGAAGGGTCCAGATCAAGGGAGTCATCAGGGTATTCACTGTAAGCCAGTCGAGGGTCATTCCACTGCTGTCTCAGGAAAATATTCACTCTGTAATCCTGTAAGACAACAACAGCTATGTCAGCATACCAGAGATGAATGGGTGCACAGCCATTTCATTTTGGCTAGTGCAGGTAACACAAACTAATCAAAATATTTTTTTTAATATAATGTTAAAACTATTGTTTAACTATTATGTTAAATGTTAAAAATATTGTATCTTTATATTGTTGTACTAAGTCTTTAAAATGCACAATAATACTGTGGTGTTAAAAAGTGTCCAAAATGTCTTCATGTGTAATGCTTCGATGATGTATATGTAACCTTGGTCAGAATTAGAATTTCTCAATAAGAAATATTGTTTTATTTTTATTTTCTTTCTTTCATTTGTAAAAAAAACTACATTTAATGTGTGTCTAAATGAAAAGCACAATGATTGCTTTCATGGATGTTACTGGTAACGTATTGTGATTCTGTAAAGTTCTGTGATCGAAAAAAAATAGAAAGCTGCCAATCTAATGAAAACAAAAGGACATTCTACAAAACCTTCACCACCAGCTGAATTCTACCATTAATTGTGGTCAGCTCATTGATTTCTTTTTCTGTTGTTGCATGGAATTGACTGTTGCTTAGTTAAACACTGTACCGTGGGGTATTTGTTTGCACACACTTGTTTTGTTGTAAAATACCTTTGTATTGAATTGGTTTATTTTGGACAATGTCATACTGACTATTTCAATTCACATTGCAACTGTGTTTTAATTGAGCCAAAGCAATATTGTAAATAAAAAGCAAACTATACATTCATTCATTCATCTTCTTCTTACCCACTTATCCGGGGTCCACTTACCCTTCTTCCTGAATCCGGGGTCACGGGGGTCTGCTGCTCCTATCCCAGCACACATAGGGCGAGAGGCAGGGGTACACCCTGGATGGGTCACCGGTCCATCAGGGCATAGACAAACAACCATTCACACACACATTCACTCCTATGGACAATTTACAATCACCAATCCACCTCAGCTGCATGTTTTTTGATTGTGGGAGGAAACCGGGGGAGAACATGCAAACTCCGCACAGAAAGATCTCAGCCCGGGATTTGAACCCAATACCTTCTTGTTGTGAGGCGGCTGTGCTATCCACTGAGCCACCGTGCCACCCCCAAACTATACATATATTCACAATATTGCTTTGGCTCAATTAAACAGTTGCATTCTGAATTGAAATAGTTAGTATGATATAGTAAAAATAAATAAAATTAAAAGGTACATGGTTTAGAACATATAACACCTGACCCGCAACAAATGTTCATAAACAAATGATTAAAAACCATTTTTAATAAAAGCTGATTAAAGGTTTTCCTTCAAACTGAAAAGATCCCAAAAAGATTAAATTTATAAGTAATTTCAGATAACATTGTTGCTTACATTTTTTACCACTTGAATTATTATAACTGAGATGGACTGGCGACCCATCCAGGTTGTACCCCTGCCCTATGTGAGCTGGGATAGGCACCAGAAAAACTCTGTGATCCCGAATTAGGGAATAAGCGGGTAAGAAGATGAATGAATTAATGAAGTAATATTCATTAATTGCCTGGGAATCGGACCTGGGACCTTCTTGCTGTGAGGTGGCCGTGCTATCCACTACACCACCAAGCTGCCATTTATTTTAAAATTGCGTTTACTAAACCACTTAAATGCAACTTTAAAAATCCATTTAAGTGGTTTAAATGTGTCACTTTTAGATAATTAAATAGTTTTTTAATCAAGCAATAAATGATTATATGTCGTTGGTTTGCAAAAACCGTACAACATCTAGAAGCTTCCACATTATAAAAGTGAACTTAAGCACACAACAGAGTAAAAAATCTTTTTAAAATGAAACATTTGGATAGTTTTTACAGCCACTCTATAATACTGGTTAGTTTACTTGATATATTGATAGTAAATAAATGTGACCCATTGGGCAAAGAAAACATTAATTAAAAATGTCATACTCTAAGAACCTTTCCTGGCAACTAACCATAGGATGACAAAAATATGACGTGTGACTTTCTCATTTGCATTCAGCAGTAACCCAATTTTTGGAACAATTATCCCAAAGCAAGCCAAAAATTGTGATTGAGTTGGATTGTCTGTTTCAGGTTATTAGATGTGTTCCTACAACAAAAAAACAACAACAACAAAAAAAACAAGTACAGGGCAGATGGAAAATAGCAATCCATGACAATATTTATATAGTAAAATAACAAATCAAGTCTTGAAAATAATCTATGGGTGCTGTGAAACAACGCCATCCACATTCTGAGCTAGAACTGCACATGTTCCTACTCCTTTATCATCGCTGTGATTTATTAGCGTTTTGGATATGTTTGTATTGTAACATGCATTTTGAGCTTAATAGTTGCTCTTTCACTTTAAGTCTAAGATGGCTATCTGGCTATCCATTATAACATGCACTCTAATTGAAAGGGTATCCTTTAAAGTCATAACTTTCTTCCAAACAAGTATGGAGTGGGCATGCATTCATCAGCATAAACTAGGAAATGGCCTCATATTCCCCGCTATGATTTCTCCAGGCTAAGGAGACTGATTTATGACAACGACCAGCACATAATGTAATGCAAGCTCAAAGCTAAAATCCCTTCCTGATGCTGACAGATTGCAAAAAGTTTGGCTGTTATCATGACTCTACTTCAACTAACGAATTCTGGGATGTATTTCCTACTTGAGAAAAAATAAGAACAAATGAGCTAATTAAATACCAAGTCAACCAACCAATCCCTGAACTCCAGATATCCTAAAGAGTGTTAATAATGTAGCTAGCAGCAGTCCAGGAGAGAGTTGCTGGTCCCAGAAGTGGTCAGGCACTGTTTTGTTCATTATGGCACAAATCACACAATCAGTCCAATCAGATTATCGATGTAACTCTTATTTGCAGTGCCTTGCTCCTCCTGCTCATTTAAACATTAGTGTCAGTGACTCAGATCAATGTCTTCTGGCTGAAAAGACAAGAAGAAGTGGAAAATACTGCATTTGCATTGCATGAGGTACTGCTGTGATTTGCAGCCGTTGTTGGTCAGTTGAGCAATTTAAGCATTGGCATTAAAACTACTTGTGTACTGAAGCTTTGCTGGAGGCTTGTGAAATGGTGTAAATTGTTTTTTTGCAGGCTTGTTTCATCGCCAACCACTGCGTCTTTAGGTAGGTTTTTTTGTTGTCACATTGGGGAAGTAGTGGCTCAAATGGTTAAGGTGCCGAGCTGTTGGTCGGGAGACAAGGAAGACCTGGGCTCAAGTCCCACCACCGCCAAGGAAGAGCTGGGCTCAAGTCCGCCACTGTTGGCTCCCTGCGCAAGACCCTTAACCCTTCCTGCTCCAGGGATGCTGTACAATAGCTGACCCTACGCTCTGAACCCCAACTTACTAAGATGGGATATGCAAAGAAAAATATTTCCCTGTATGTTGTAATCTGTATAATCATTTATGTGACAAAAAAAATAAAATGGCTTTATTAGATTTTTAGGAATCTAAGGAAGTTTTATTAAATATTATAATATATAAATATTTAGGTATTTTGTTAGGTGTCATAGTGAATAAACTGAACTGTTATATTTAAACTATTATTACTACTAGCACTACTACTGGTCCGCAAATTTTTAGCAAGGCTTTTTAACGGCAAAAGACCGGGACATTCTGAAGTCTTATTTAATGTGTGTAAATACTAATTTATATTAATTATGAACATACACACACTTTAATTTAAGGTATTGTACTTTAAACCAGTGATATTACACTCATATAATTATGCTCTTGGATCAGATTATGCATCTATAAAGAGCAGTTATTTTCTGTGAAAAATGATCAATAAACCATTTTTAGCTAAATCATTCATTCATCTTCTAACCTGTTTGTTTTCTGATTCGGTTCACGGTTGCCTGCTTTTGCCTGTCCCATAACACATACGGTGAAAGACACACATTCACTCCAACGGGCAATTTAGACTCACCAATCAACCTAATGCACATGTTTTTAGACTGTAGGAGAAACTCGAACTACCCAGAGAAAACCTTTGAAAGCGCTGGGAGAAACTCTACACAGAAGCACTCCTTGCCTAGGAATCAAACCCGGGACCTTCTTGTTGTAAGGAAACAATGCCAACCACTACACAACCACCACACTGTGCAATTGTACAAAAATGATTATGTTCTCTTTTTATTTAGAATAATATCTTAATTATTCTAAATTAAAAAATGGAATAAAATTATATATGGTCTTTTAATAGCTGCATAAAACCCTCCCGTTGTGACCTGAGATGAATTACTTTAATTTCAATTGATCTTTTTTTATTTAATTGAAAACATTTGTCCTATGTAAAATACATATTTCAATTAGATATAAAAAAACCCCCACAAACCCTAGGGGTTAAATGATGGAAGAAAACCTTTAATATTTACTTTGTTAAAAAGGGAAAACAGTTTTCCTCACCATTGTTGTTTCAGCAATGGATCCAAAACTGTTAATAAAAATGTTGCATGTTACATTCACAGGTGGACCTGTAAAAATGCAAAAAGAATAAATTAGTCATGTTGGATGTCATTTTAGCTAAATAGGACATCAATATATTTATTTAAGATTTGGTGTAATATTACAATCATATTACCTACCTGATGCTTAAGTCAAACAAAAGTGACACAGAAGTCCATTTATATATTAGACATTATGAAAAACCTCTATTTTCTGTACAAACATTATTTACCAAGGTGACAGTTTTTGCTTAGCTGTGAGAGGGTACATTTATACCCGAGGAGCTATAATAAATTCCACTGAGAGGACAACATCAAGGTTAAAAAAAATAATTCAATGCTGCAGTGACCCATTCCTTACGAAACCTGAATACTTGCTTGTACAAGCATTAATAACATTAGACCAAGAGTGGAACAGACTTTCAGTGAAATCTGGACTATGCCGTAAACAAGCAAGCCAATACTGTTAAGATGAGGCGTGACATCCATATCTATTGTACTAAGCATGACTGCCAAAGTGCTCTCTTTTCTGAGAGCATTAAAATAATTAAAAAAATTCAATGACAGCCAGACAGGAGATATTCAATATAAAAGAAAAAATAAAGAATGTATCATCTTTCTGCACATGTAATTCAGCCCGACACATTTCTTAAATACCCCCCACCTGTTCCATACACAGGCTTGCTGAACCTCACTTTAGAAAAAAAACCTTCTGATTAAAAAATAAAAATACAGACTCACTCACTTAGTAAATTCATATCAGAAGTTTTAATATTTTCTAATATAAAATAAAAATAAAAAATTCAAATCAATTCAAACTCAGTTGTGTATCATGAAATAAAAATGAGGCCAATGTCATGAGCCGCTGGTCAGTGTAATGCAAGGTGTCTTATACTTACACATTCTGCACACTCTTTTTACTGGCTAACATGCTGCTTAAAATAATTTGTCTTTTTGACATTCCTTGCCATGTGTGATACAGTGCTGGGGACGCTTCCATTTTTTCAGCTATGTGTGTTATTTTCATCTCCTCCAATAAGAGCCAAGACACCATGCTCATTAAATATAAGAGCAGGGTTGTGGAGACTCATTGTACAAAATTATTTGTTTCATCACATTTCTGCCAAATGATCTGGGCAAACTTGCAAAGTCACTCGATAGCCATGAAAGGAAGTGTTTTGTTATCTGCTCGGTCCCATTGAATCGAAGTCTCATTTTGATGGCATATCCCTGCATGCTTTTTGCAGAATGACGGTAGTTAAGAGGCATCCCACGTTTCACTGCGCTTCTATATATTGCGCGATAATAAACACAACAATCTAGCATTTAAAAGACAGTTTTGCCCCTACACAGTAGACCTGCTTAATCAGAGAGACCTTGGTTTTAAAAGCCTCAAGGAAGCAGGCTACGAGCAATTGAGCTTCTCCAAAGCGCTATTAAATTCGGAAATTTATTGTTGTGATTCATTCCTGCAGTCACTTTTGCAGCTTGCATGTGCCGACAAATTATGCAGTTTCTCACAGATGCAAATACGTAGAAGAAAGAAGATTGCCTAGAGAGCAATTCCTATTTTATTAACCAACACTGCTTCCCAGCAACACGGTGACTTGTTTATAGCTATCCCTCACAGATCACACTGCGTCAGGTAACTTATCTGTACCACTACTTTAAGGATGATCTCAAACAGCCAATTTATCTCTCCTCTCCCAATTTTTTAAGGCAATACCATGGCTCGCCAGATTTGACCACATGACAGCCTTCTAAAAGGAAAACAAACAAATTTAGATCAATAAACTGGCGCTCAAAATGCCTCCCGGATAAGTGGATTGCCACTGAAGAAAATGCACCACATAAATATCAAAATCTTAATGATATTGCTTATGTTAAAAATCCAGCTGCTCTCAGCAGAATCACAATGCCCATGGCACATTAAATATTTATATTACCAAGGCGCTACCTAGTAGGGGTTGGCAAGGCAAGTTTTTATTGGACTAATAAACAGGATATTGCCCACATGCATATATAAGTGAAGCAACCACTCATTGTGCTTCTTGGAACAAGAGGAGAGAACAAAGTGCCCTTAAGTTGCCACACCTAGAGACTGTCCGTTGTGTTAAATGCACGGTTCTTCTCTTTCTATATATTCATTTGAGTAGTTTCCTAATCAGGCGGAAGAAAATGCATACGATTGAACACAAAAGAGGGAACACAAATCCAATAATCACTGCACTAGTAAGTGGGGGGTGGGAGTTTGGGGAGTTGGGGCAGTGGTGGCTCAATGGTTAAAGTTGATTGATCAGAAGACCAGGAAGACCTGGGTTCAATCCCCACCAACGCAAAGGAAAACCACCTCCTTGTTGGGTTCTTGAGCAAGACCCTTAACCCTTCCTGTTCCAGGGGCACTGTACAATAGCTGGCCCTGTGCCCTGTGCCCTGTGCCCTGAACTTACTAAGATGGGATATACGAAAATCATGAATGTCCCTCATGAGATGAATAAAGTATACCAAAATCAAATCAAAAATAACAATGTGTTTTTCTATGAAATTAAATCCAAACAGCTTTGCTTACAAGCTCTGCAAAGTGTGATCACGGTGGGTAAACACATATAGCTCCTGCTAGAACTTCGAACACTTTAGCCTATTTTAGAATTCTCTATTCATCATTGTATATTTCATTGTGCTAGCGGCAACCCCCACCATTCCAAAAATTGTATTAAAATTCACAAAAGCAGGATTGCTTCGGGCGAGGCTGAGTGAACAGTCTTAGCCTTCAATGTCAGACTCCTGAAAGTAATGACAGGTTGCTAAATCACCAGAGTCCCTTAGTTGCCCCTGAGGCTAGCACTGAATGACGTGAGGACATGACAGCCTTGTGCATGGAGAGGGACATAAATCAATAGGAGGGCCATGGCATGCAGTTCGGGATGGAGAACAAATTGACTGCAGTGTGATTATACTGGCTTACGAGCCTAGTTTTTCCCCAGATCAGATGAAGGACAGAACAATGTGGTCAACAGTGTAGTGGAGAGGCTTACTCAAGGACTGCATTCCTGATTTTAGCAGTGGATAAACACATTTACAGATCTATAGCTATTATTCATTTGAGACCCGGCTAACATACTGTCTATACTAGATTCTTCCTATATAAGAAACAAAAACGTTAAATAAAATTTTAAGATTTTTTTTTTTTTTATATTTTAAATCTAAGAAATACTTTTAGTTAATCTCATGATCATAGTCGCTGCCCCTTAACCAGAATGCACAAAAAGTACATCTTTAGCAAAGGTATGCTATACACAGTGTGATTTTCTTTAGGTTTTAAAATTACTGGTTGCTCATATCATTAAAAAGACATTTCCCTTGCAGGACAATCTGTTAAACATTCTGAATGCATTACCCCAAAGCAATCAGTGAAACTGTTGAAGACATATAGCTACTCTTATTGGTTCATTGTCACGATAGTCTCGTGTGAAATTCATCCTCATTATCAAGTTATGAATAGTGTATCCTGATCAAAATAAAAATGCACTGATGTGTTATGACACTTGACTTTGATTTAATGTATGCAGCAAAAGGATGGGCATTTTATTGTTAGAATACTGAGTATTGTGATGACTATCAATGAATAGTACATTTAGAAAACTAAAACATCTTTTAAGTCTTTGGAAAGTCCTTTACTGAGCATACTCAACAGAAACTCAACAGAAGGAACTCTAACCATAAATTAATTCAAATAATATAGTACAAAATGTACTGGAATAAAGCATTTAGCCAAAAGCTAAACCGTGAAAGCTAAAAATGTTAACTAGGTAGCTAGCTGAAGTAACTTGCTGAGGTAAGATATGAGTCAAAGGTCAAATCAAAATGTAATGTGACAAATTATTAGCTAGAAGCTAAAACAAAATTATAAAATTTTCAACCAACTAATAAAGAATTTACTGACATAAAATTATTAGTGAAATCCTTAAAACGGATTAAACTCAGATAATAGAGTAAACGCACTATCCAGTTTGTTATATTCTTGTATATAACAAGAATACTGTTCTTTGAAGTTAAGGATCAATGACAGTTTGACAATATTCCAATTGATTATATTATTTTCATGAATATTATATATTCTTAGATTATAAGCTTTATATAACTTATCTACATGCAAGTTTACTGACCCAGAACAATACAGTGCACTTACCTAGAGAAAAAAAAAATCCCAATCCTACTTAAATTAAATTTGCTGTAGAAATGTTAAACATCAAAAATTGTATATACTCTATTCCCTTAAAAATGTGTCTTTTGTAAAGAATTGTCATATACCCGGGGGTAATCTTTGGGAAGTAAATGATCATTTGAAAAAAGTACATGATGTATAAAGAGTAATTCTCACTAAGGTTGTTTGTGCATGCTGTGTATGCTGATGCAATGGCCATTCATTTGATAGCACTGGCTCACTGAAACAAATCCCCAAGGCTCTGCATTACTCAACAAACTGTTGTGTTTGGGAACAAGCCATGTATGCAACACCCTGAACCGTTCTTGATAAAGCTAAATAAAAAGAGTGTAATAAAGATACAGTGCCAGTGCTGAGCCGACAGAGCTAAGACTGCAGTCAGTGCAAAAAAATCTCACAAACAAATGCCCAGACACTACAGTTTACCTTAAAGCCAATAAATTATTCATTCATTCATCTTCTATACCCTTCTACTCCCTAAATTTATGGTACCTTAACTATATCATTCAGCCTATCCCAGCTCTCTAAGGGGCAAAAAAACCAGAAGACGTACATCCTGGTGAGGTCACCAGTCTATCACAGACACACACACACACACACACACACACACACACACACACACACACACACACACACACACACACACACAC
>JAOTRA010000029.1:7762234-7774156 GCA_026260255.1 Pseudolaguvia tuberculata | reverse complement strand
GTCTAGCTACACTCTCTACCACTCCATCTAACTCAATCCAGAATCTTTCCTTTTCCTCCATCTCACAACCTACTTGTGGCATAAACACTGATGATATTTATCATCACACCCTCAACTTCCAGCATCACTTTCATCAGAAACTCTCTTCACCTCCACCACAATCTCAATGTACTCCTTCTTCAGGATTACACCTATTTCTCTTTCCATCTACACCATGATAAAACAGTTTAAATCCACCACCACTGTTCCTGGCCTTACTGCCTTTCTACCTAGTCTCCTGAACACACAACACATCCACCTTTCTACGCTCCATCATGTCAACTAACTCTCTCCCTTTACCAGTCATAGTACCATCATTTAAAGAACCCACAAAAACCTCCACTCACCTCCACTTCTCATTCGCCTGCCGTCTCTGTAGACGTCTTCCTCTCCTTCTCCTCCTTTGGCCAACAGTAGCCGAATTTCCACCGGTACCCTGTTGGCTAAAAGTACATGTGGCTGTCATTGTTAACCCGGGCCGCGACCGATCCGGTGTGGGTTTCTTATTTGTGATCCGCATATTTGATTTGGCGCAGTTTTACGCTGGATGCCCTTCCTAACGCAACCCTCCCCATATATAAGACTGCACTGGCTTGTGCAACCCTAATGGCTGGGTATTAATAGTAATTATCATTTGAAGACATATTCTAACTATGCTACTATGCCAAAAATGGTTATTTTAGTAACATTTTAGTAACCTGTTACTGTAAACACAATGTTTGATTTCCTCACCTCCCTAAAGCTACTATCGTCTCTATAGAAATACAGTGGTGTGAAAAAGTATTTGCTCCCTTCCTGATTTTACAATCGTTTTGCATGTTTGTCACACGTTAAAGTTTCAGATCATCAAACCAATTTAAAATATGAGTCAAAGATAACATGAGAAAACAGTTTTTAAATGAAGGTTTTTATTATTAAGGGAAAACATAATGCAAAACTACATGGCCCTGTGTGAGAAAGTGCTTGCCCTCCTGTTAAAACGTAACTTAACTGTGGTTTATCACACATGAGTTTAATTTCTTTAGCCACACTCAGGCCTGATTACTGCCACACTTGTTTGCAATCAAGAAATCACTTAAATAGGATGTACCTGATCAAGTGAAGCAGACCATAAGATCCTCAAAAGCTAGACATCATGCCGAGAATCCAAAGAAAGTCAGAAACAATTGAGAAAGAAAGTAGTTACAAAGCCATTTCTAAAGGTTTGGGACTCCAGCAAACCAGAGTGAGAGCCATTATCCACAAATGCTTAAAACATGGAACAGTGGAGAACCTTCCCAGGAATGGCTGGCTGACCAAAATTACCCCAAGAGCGCAGCAACCATTCCTCTTAGTTTTACCACAAAACATCTTGATGATCCCCAAGACGTTTGGGAAAATACTCTGTAGACTGACGAGACAAAAGTTGAACTTTTTGGAAGGTGTGTGCTTTTTACATCTGCTGTAAAAGTAACACAGCATTACAGAAAAAGAACATCATACCAACAGTAAAATATGGTGGTGGTAGTGTGATGGTCTGGTTTTGCTGCTTCAGGATTTGGAAGACTTGCTGTGGAACCATGAATTCTGTTGCCTACCAAAAAAATCCAGAAGGAGAATGTCCGGCCATCTGTTTGTGACCTCAAGCTGAAGCAAACTTGGGTTCTGCAGCAGGACAATGATCCAAAACACACCAGCAAGTCCACCTCTGAATGGCTGAAGAAAAACAAAATGAAGACTTTGGAATGGCCTAGTCAAAGTCCTGACCTGAATCCTATTGAGATGCTGGATTAAAAAAGCAGTTCATGCTCGAAAACTCTCCAATGTGGCTGAATTACAAAAAGTCTGCAAAGATGAGTGAAGCAAAATCCATCCACAACGCTGTAACAGACTCATTGTGTAATGTTGCTCCTGTAGTAGTAGCAGAGTATTCCACCAAGTTAGTTCTCTTTATAGTGTTTATTCCAAAGGTGGGGCAGGTTAAGGGTGGGAATATATAAACAGACAGGAAGATCTGTTTCTGTTAGGCTAACTCGTAATCACGTGCAAAACATGCAAAAGGTCATAATCCGTAATAACAATATCAAACACTAAGATGCTTGGTAAGTTTGGTTAACAAAACAATACTTCGCAACATGCCCAAAGAATGGCGTTCCTTTAATAGGGTGCCTATGCCCTCTGACCCAGAACAGGAAGTTTGCTCCTCAGAATTCCTAGTGTGTTCAGGGATCACTGCAACCCTTACACATTGCAAGTTATCGCAAACGCTTGATTACAGTAGTTGCTGCTAAGGGTGGCCCAACCAGTTATTAGGTTAAGGGGGCAAACACTTTCTCGCACAGGGCCATGTAGTTTTGGATTTTGTTTTCCCTTAAAAATAAAAACTTTCATTTAAAAACTGTTTTGTGTTTATTCATGTTATCTTTCACTCATATTTACATTTGTTTGATGATCGGAAACATTAAAGTGTGACCAACATGCAAAAATATTTGGAAATCAGGAAGGGGGCCAACACTTTTTCACACCACTGTATGTGATGTAATCCTGTAGACTCAGACCTCGACTCAGCCTCTATTTTGACTTTTCATTAAGAACAAAATGTCTAAACGTGTATGATTTATAGGAGCTGTTCTCAGAATAGCCTTGGTCCAAAGGAAAAAAAAAGAAGGATCTCCCTTACAGAGGAAAAAAAATAGAGACGGAAGAAGGAAAAAAACTACAGAAGGAATCTCATCCCAGGTTAAATGTCTTACTTACACTAAAAGACAGCCAGAGAGGGAGAGAAAGTAATCAAAAAATGTTTAATTTTATCTTTATGGATGTCTAATATGTTGTAATCTGGCGGAAACAAATAAAACTGCATTTGTGAGACTGGAAAGCTTCACCTTGGTGGTGGGTGTGTGTGTGTGTGTGTGTGTGTGTGTGTGTGTGTGTGTGTGTGTGTGTGTGTGTGTGTGTGTGTATATATACCTAGGGTATATATGCAACAATTCCTCAAACGATAACTTACTAAAAGCCATTGTTCATGTCTCTTCTGTATGTACTAGTTCTTTCAGTGAATGTTTGTATGTATCTGTGTTCATCTGGAACATATATGTTATTAGTTTATCTACTGTAGATGCTGTAGATTTATCATAACTGAATGTGCACAAGTCTCACTGTCTCAGAGACAGCACAATGTCTGACTTGCATGCTGTTTGATACCAAAACACTTGGTTTAGTGCTGTTTCTGTCCAAATGTCCCTGCAACAGAAGCTGCTCATTCGTTTGAAAAGGAATCTTTCTGTTTTATTCCATTCAGGAATTATTTATTTTCCGATTTACAGTGATTTATTACCGTATGCAAATCAAAGTCGAACATGTTTCTTTCCGCATGCAGTTTCTTAATAGAGTATCATTAGTGCTGTACCTTTAATTCTTACTGGTGAGGGATCAGCACACTTTTTGTACATTTAATATGTACCTTTCATCTGGAAATGTGAATATATTGTACCCATAATAATACTTTGCTACATAAAGGGACCATAATTAGTTTTTATAGAAAAGCTTTTAAGGTACATTATATACAGCTTTCCAGGTAAAAGGTCATAATAATGGTACAAAAAGTGTTCTCGTAAGTGCACTACCTCAACAAAGCCAGATACCAATAGCTATTTTTTCTAAGAGTGTATGACATCACACACTACATGCCTGGATAAGTTAAGTTTACTGAAAACTAAAAAACTAAAACAAACATGATTAATTTTTTATTTATTTCACTATATATATAAGCAAATTACATTTGTTAATCTAAATTTGTATCATTATTATTTTTTAAATACATCAATGCACTCAAGTGTACAACACATTTTTTTAAAATATGAAAGAAAACCGAATTTGGCAGGTAAAATAATCATAAATAATAAATTATCATAATCATGTTTAAAGCATGTTTCTGAGCCCTTTAGTAAAACCCGTTTGTTAATAACAAACATTTTATTAATGGGAAGAGAGAAAGTAAATAGATAAACAACCCATAGTGGTGGAACAGGGACACACAGATAAGCTACTGAAAGCAAATCTTACTTTAAACCAATTTTTCAGGTACTCACAAACTGCCTCTTAATGGGCAACAGACCCAAAACCCTTAAACCAAATGTTTACATTGTAGATATTCACCATCAGCTACAGAATAACATCACACACATCTGGAACACATCTGCAGACAATTAGAGTGGAGTTAGGGGACATTAGTGGTCATTCATTCAGCTTATTACCCGCTTATCAGGGTAATCGGGGTCATTGGGTCTGCTGGAGCCTATCCCAGCGCACATAGGGCGAGAGGTAGGGGTATACCCTAGACGGGTCACCAGTCCGAGACGGCACATTTTATATATTGGGAGTATAATTCAGTTTTCCTTTCCCTGTTACATATTGTACAGCTTGTTTGAGTCCAGGAATTAAAAGCATTTCTTCTGTCCTTTTTTCTTCTTTTGTGATCTGACACCATGCAGGTTTTTCAATATTTATAGGTCACACATAGGAATAATGTTGTGTCTTGACTTTCATCCTTGTCTTAGGTAAAATTCAAAGAAACTACCTGTGTTAAGGGCTAGTAAAAACAATTATACAGTTGTTAGTTTGTATGTTTTTGTCAGACAAATTCATTAAAAAAAAGGTTTTATTCACTTGTGTATTAAATGAAATGGATCAAAATCGTATTATTAAATTATATTATTAAAATTCCTTTTATTCAGTTACAAGCATAGAACCCACCAAACAGTTAGAAAAGACCTGATATGGATATTAAATCAGACTTATTCTCACGTTTTAGGATTTTTAATGGTCAAACATACACTTTTCTCACAGATTGATGTGTTTCTGATGATTGTTTTAGTTCTGTTATAAAAATAAATCTAGTTGTTGAATTGTTTATTCAGTTTCTGTTGCCAGGGACCTAAAAAACTTTAAATCAGGGGAATAACATTATTTCTCAAGATCTGTTGCTACATACTGTATTTCTTATAAAACCTACAACATTTTTCACATCGAGTGTATTTACAGCTTGGAATGTTTATTCTGGAAAAAGCAATTACACTAAATGTAACTAAACAAGTGACGTGTGAATTAATGTATTAATGTTTACTGCTTGATGATTAGTCTTGCACTTAATCGGGGATTAACTGACGGGGTTAGTAATCGGATCGTTTATTCTATATAATACTTTCAACTTTATTAAGAGAAATAAAAAATTAAAAGACATTGATGAAACTTTTCTTCAAATGTTGTGTATATATGTTGATATTTATTATGCATGTAGAAATTCATTCATTTATTCATCTTCTTACCCACTTATTTCCTAAATCGGGGTCACGGGGGTTTGCTGGAGCCTAGTCCATCACAGGGCACACACACACACTCCTATAAGCAATTTAGGATTACCAATCAACATAATATACATGTTTTTGGACTGGGTGGAAACCGGAGTACATGCAAACTCTGCACAGAAAGATCCCCGGCCCAAGAATTGAACCCGGAACCTTCAAATTGTGAGGTGACCGTGCTAACCACTACACCACCGCACCACCCCAAACAAAACCAATAACAAACATTTGGTGTGTGTGTATATATATATATATATACACCAAATTCCAAAAAGATGAATAAATTTAATAATAACTTTCTTTATATAAATCTTTTCTTTATATAAGTTAAAAGTACTTTGTGTCGTGCTTCTTTGTGTCATACTTTTTATTTTGTAAAATGATGATAAAGGTATTGACTTTGAACATGTGTGTGTGGGGGGGGCAAAATCATATCATTTTAAACTGGAAAAGTAAGAAAAGAAAAAGTGCATAAAGGTTTTATTTAAGATTAGGGTTGAAGCTAAGGAACCCCTATCACCTATGGAGAGTCTCCGCCAGGAAAGTAAAGCTGACGTGTGTGTGTGTGTGTGTGTGTGTGTGTGTGTGTGATGCCTACAAAGTGACATGATTTAACACACTCCAGGATTTGTCTTCCTTTCTCCAGAGATTCCATTTAGATTAGCAACATCAGAGTTTTATGAATTTGGTTACAGACTGTTCTAATCTCATTTCATCCATTTATGAGTCCAGGCTCTTATCAATAATCCGATTTCATCACTGGAAAGGACAGTCGGTTCAGGTGAAGTCTAATGTTTGTGGATACAAAAGATAAATAAAGAGGAATATTTTTAAGTATGTATCTATTTTCCTGATTATTCTCTATCTGTAAAAAGAGGTTGTTTTTTTTAATTGGCTCTATTTGTCTGTGAAGAACAGTGCAAACACTTACACACATACACACAACAAACCATCTGGACATCCAGCCGCTCCTGATGACCCTGACAGAAACGTTTATCTCATATGGGGAATCATGTGGAGCTATGTGCAGATTGTTTATGTATATAAAAAAAAATGAAATATCCTTCAATATATCCTGTATTTCTCTAGCAGAAATTTACGGTCTTATTTTTCTCGTGTTATCATAAATTACACTCTGGACTATACTGCATCCTGTGGCTATGTATTCTAAAACAATATACAGACACGTAAATGTGATTGATGCCATTATATAAACCTAAAGCTGGTGGCACGGTGGCGTAGTGGTTAACACGGTCGCCTCACAACAAGAAGGTCCCGGGTTTGATTCCCCAGCAGGAGATCTTTCTGTACTGAGTTTGCATATTCTCCCTTTATGGGCATGGGTTTCCTCCAGGTACCCCGACTTCCTCCCACCGTCCAAAAACATGTACAATAGGTTGATTGGTGATTTTAAATTACCCATAGGATTGAATGCGAGTGTGTCTGTGGGTGCCCTGTGATGGGCTGGCGACCTGTGATAGGCTCTGGCAAACCCCCACATTTGGGTATAAGTGAGCAAGAAGATGAATGATTAAACCAAAAGCTAAGAAATAAATTGGTTTTCAGTAACCTTATTCTAAAATCATAAATATTTAATGAACCAGACAGGAAAGAAGGAAACAAGGTAGATGGGGATATTTTTTCCAGAATCCTCCTACGCTCACCTGGACAAGATAAGAGAAATTAAGCGTTATTAAGGTGGATTCAAAAGGTGTTTGGAGCTCCCTGCAGTGTGTAGGAAGTAAAAACGTGAGCCATCCTGGAGCCTGCAGGGTTGAGTCACTGGAGAATGGGGTGAGGACAGCTGCCACCTGATCGTGTGGACACACAGCATTGAAACGGGGAAGGTCTGTCACCGCTGAAGGAGATTAACTACACTCCTGTGTCTAATTTCCCTTTCTACCTCACCACCCCCCACCCCCCGTGACCAGAGACTCCAATTCTGCAGATAACCCGTGTTTACTCAATGAGCATTAGCCATTTACTGCACTTTATTTAATGCATGGCACAACTCGAGCGCAGTAATTGGTGATCTCAGCACGTCCTAAGAGAATTGAAGAGAAGCCACGTTGCCATCACTGGATAAGTAACACAGCTGTCTAAATGTACTACAGAAACAAAAGTCTGAATCAAGATAGGTCTGGAAAATGAGGTCATGATTAAAGTATTTCTTTCGGACAGACAGTTTAAAAACTAACGTTTAGTGGCTTTGGCTTTGGACAGCAAGGATGCGACATACTATTTCATTCATTAACTCATCTTCTAACCTGCTTATTCCCTAATTTGGAGTCATGCTGGTCTGGAGCCTATCCCAGCACACACAGGGAAAGAGCCAGAGGTACACCCTGAAGGAGGAGACCCACGCAAGTGCTGGGAGAACATGAAAACTCTACACGGAAAGGTATTAAACCCAGAACCTTCTTGTTGTAAGGCGATTGTGTTAAGCCCTAAACCACCTCGTACTATTTCAGTGCAAGCATTTTCTAAGATGTCCTATTTAACCTACACCTTTAAAACATCAGTCTTAATCATCTGCTTTTCCAGCCACATCATCATTCATTAGGTTGAACACTGATGTAGGGGGGAAAAAAAAAGTCCTGGAGTGTAGTCAGCCAAAGTGGGGGCAAAGTTAGAACACCAAACATATGTATGGACACAGCTTTGCCCTATACCTGATGGGAGCTGAATACGCATACTTAATGAGATCAAATATAAAAGTGTTCACAGATACATAAAAACGTCTGCTAGGTTATGTTCACCCTGTGGAATCTAATCATAACCACATCACAACATCACAGACTGCTTGGTGCTGTAGATTTATTTATTTGCTACTGGATATACGTACTACCCACAAAGCACATGCTCTAGTGCTTGGTTACTAAATGATCTACAAAGATCAGATCAACCACCAGTGCGGGAAGCTTTGCTTAGACATGTCTTCCATTTGTAACAGATGAAAAGTTGGTTTAATGATCACTGAATACTCTGAATAATAATAGGAGCAATAAGAAATATATTCCAATGTTTACTTCATGGAAATTCTACAGGTCAGACAATATACAGGTTTCACCTACAATAACACTTTTGTATTATCTCAGCACCGGCAAATGCAGTCTAAAACCAGAGCTCTTTCACAGAAAATAATTCAGTCTACAGGACTAATAGCCAGAAGATTCAATTCAGGGTCTAATGAGCAAAGAGCTATTCATTTTTTTTAATGAAAACATTAACGAAATATCACTTATCCTGGATTCTACATGGTTCATGATTTGAGGAAGCATTTCATCAATTTCTCCCAAAAGGGTGAAATTGATGAAATGTATATCCTAAAAATTTCTAAACTTTCTTCTTCAAAAATTTACACCTCTGTCAAATTTAAATGTAAAGCAAATACTTTAACCTTGTTACTCCTGACAGCAAACAGATTGTTCATTTCAAGACTTTTGGCAACGGATACACAGCTGAACAAAAAAAAAATATTAGAAAATATGTTTAATAAAACATAAATGGTGGAATGTCAGCATTGGGAACAGATCCTGAGCACGAGTTCTACACTAGAAATGGCTATGGTGCCCTCTAGTGTCTATTACGCAAAATAACGTACAGTAAAAATTATAATCCTGCGAGACATTTCAAATTGGTTGAAAATCTTAAAATTAAATCCCATGAACAGTGTTGTAAGTCACATGCAGTACATAAAACATCAATAGTTATTATATTAGAATGGATTAGATCTTCCTCGGGGCAATGACAGAAGTTTGAAGAGTTACAATGACGTTGATTTTGGTTATTCAGGAGTCATTAGGGAGACCGAAGAGTTTTACAGTCCCCGCTTCCCGATTGCTATCGTATTTGCCCTCTTTATCATCACAAGCATATGCCAGCAGAGGTCTTTTTGGGTGCCAGGCTACAGTGAATGTTGGGGACTCGCATTGCACTTCCCACAGCTTTTCCCCTGCACAAATACATCCCAAACATCTAAAGTAGCATGTTCAAAATACACTCACACAAGTATGAAAAAGGAAAAGAAGTAAATTATATTTACCCGTTTCTACTTCAGCAATGTCAATAAAATGATCTTCTGAAGCGGATGCCAACATTTTGCCATCATGACTAAAACTTAGAGTTCTGACTGGCCAGTCTAACCTGAAGGAAATCCAATCAACAAAAGCAATAAATCTCTATACAGATGCATACTTATATTTACATATACCTGCATTCTTTACAAACACAACTTTAACAAATGTCTCTTTACCTAGAGAAACAACGAACGCAGACCAGCTCCTCCACATCCCAGAGACTAACTAGAGCATCTGCACTGCCAGTAGCAAAATATTTGCCTGTTGGATCGAATTTGATGCAGATGCAGTTGGATGGATGGGCATTTATCGACTGGATGAGCTTTAGATCAGGATAGCTGGAACAGAAAGCAACACAAGGGCAATAAAATGTCTCATCAGTGCAGCTTTCCTCATCTGTCCAGACGCACCAGTTGCGGTTAGCCTATTTCCAAATCTTTGGATGGATCAGCTGCGGAAGGTGAACTAGGGAGACTCTTCAATTTTGTGAAGGATGATTTACAAATGTGTCCATTTTTGGTCAGCCAGGTGATCATGAATAAAATTAGATCATGCAATGTGATCGCTCTCCTTTTCATAAATATGACACAACCCTAGGGCCCCCTTGTGGGTTGGGACCACCCTGTTGGGAAAATAATACATTTTCATTATTCCCTTTAACCATTTCAATTAGACGAAAATAAGGTACATACATAGGTGAGCTAGTGGGATCTGTTTTGGGAACTCCAAAAAAACACTGAGGCTGTGTGATACTGGGGGTGAAGTTGTCTACTGGGAATCTTTGTGCTCTGATATGAATAGAACACATCACCAACTGAAATACTGTTACAAGTACAGAATTGCATCGCAATGGCAGTGGCCCCTGCCATATTGTAAACACTGGACAAAAATGATTGTGCTCCAGATTTTCAATCAAACTAATCATTAGGATGTGCTGGAAAAAATAGATCCATGAAAAGATCCTGTAGCACACAACTGACTAAAATCTGAAATCTTCAGTCCAGTCAGAGCTTCATTTTTGGCCTACACACACCGAGGCAGGAGGTTTAATAACTGAGCCCATAAAAATACTGACTTCTTTGGTAAAGCAAAATAAGATGCAATGTTTCAAATCCTTCCAGACTGTTTCACTTCCTGCAGGACCTTTGTTTGTACCTTAATTTAATAGAATTTAATAGATTCGGCTGCAACTGGAATCTATTCCCATATCAAACATCCACGCAGAAAACCAACAAACCAACAAAATTCATTAGATGTGCTGTTATTTACCACAGCAAACTTCAGAATTACCTCAAAATATTAATGCAGCCGTTGCCGTTGGTCAAAAAGAACATATCATTGTCGTTGTTCCAAGAAATTTCATTGACCTCAAACTTGAACTGTTCTTCAGCACGTGGACGGTGAGTCTTTGCATCAATGAAAGTCACCACATCGTCCTTATTACCAACAGCAATGGTCTGACCGTCGGGACTCCAACAGATGTTGATGTTCTCTCCTAAAAATTGTAGCAAGAGTGGAACGTTAGCAAGACAGCTGTAGAGCTCTATTTACTAATAATTCGGTACCTTGACGAATAAGGTGACTATGAGACACAGCAAAGAATTTTTTTTTTAAAAAGCATGCAAAAACAGGAGGAAAAGTGAGGGACAAAGTGCAAAAAATTTCATAAATAAATATATCTTCCATACAACTGATCAGATGGGGATTAAGTGCCCTACAGTGGAAACTTGGTGGTGCTGTTAATTAGCAGACCCTAACCTGAACCACCATTTAAGTCAAGTCAAAGAAGTTTTATTGATATTTACTTGAGGGGAGAAACTGTTACACAAACTTTTACACAGAGAAACTCTTCCATTCCCCTAATTTTACCCACAGAATACAAACTTACATGTAATTGCTGTTTGTTAAACTTTAATATAAACAGCACAAAGACACAATGTGTTATTTCTTATAATATGCAAACAAAAAGGAAATATGTGCATGATTTGTGTGGGGGAATAAACCAGGGTGTGTTAATGCATCGCATCACCAAATCATTCATAATTTTCCTATAATAGCCTGCAATTAAGTCTGCTAATAAACAGGGTTAAGTTTTACCTTTTGTGCTGACCGTTGCCATGCATTTGGTAGTTCTGACGTCCCAGATCCGTATAGTTTTGTCTCCTGACGCAGTAACGAACAGATCCGGGTTGGTTGGGTGCCAGCAAAGCTGATCAACACTGTCACCATGTCCTCTGTAGTTATTCTCCTTCACCTGTGTGTCCAAAAGAAAAACAGTCAACAGCAGTAGTGGCCCAAATGATTAAGGCACCAAGCCTCATCACAGCCAAGGAAGAACAGGAAGACCCTCATTTCTAATGCCAAGTATTCCTCTGTTGGGTCCCTGAGCAGAAACTTTAACCCTTCCTACTCCTGGGAATATGAGGTCTGACCCCCAACCTTCAAAGATTGTATATGATATG
>JAOTRA010000029.1:7732356-7748731 GCA_026260255.1 Pseudolaguvia tuberculata | reverse complement strand
TGGGAGGAAACCGGAGTACCCGGAGGAAACCCACGCAAGCGCGGGGAGAACATGCAAACTCTGCACAGAAAGATCCCAGCCCGGGATTTGAACCTGGGACCTTCTTGTTGTGAGGCGACCGTGCTATCCACTACACCACGGCGCCAAAAAATTTAGTTTTGTTATTGTTTTATAAAATAAATGCAGAAAGAAATGATCAACATTCAGTGTGGAAACTGTCAGTCCTTTTACTTAATACCATAACATTACTCTACATTAGAAGAAAAAAATATTAGAACTAGCTTTCCCTTAAATCAAAAGCTTACTTCATGCCGCCAGACTAAAGGAGTCTATTACTCTTAAAACTGTACTATTTTTTATTCTTCTACAGAAATATGTTTTTAAATACTACATAGCTTGAGAAACAATGTCCATAAAAATGATATTTTACGGTAAATTGCATATAAGATTAAGCATAAACATTATCAACATTATCTTACACAATAAGAATTACACACATTCAATCTTAAAAATAGATCTAAATTGCCAATAAAACATACATTAGAATAAAAAATAATTTTATGGCCTGCAGTGCAAAGACCCAATCGACTTACCTGAATGTCTAGTTTACATCTTTGGTTTGGTGACAAGGTGATAATGATAGCTGGAAGAAAACTCATGACTCTACTTACCTTTGTCGAACGGACAAGGCATTTCACAGAGACGACACACATGAGGAAAATCCTGAGGGATTTTACAATGGAAGTCTGAGGTTTCCTTCCTAGTAGGTTCAACAACAAGTGGCTCCAATTTCAGAGAAAGTAAAGGCTTGGGTCTGCTAGCAATAAAAGACTGTGATGCAGAGCCAGGTGATTCTCTGGCCCTGTGATCTTGATCAGTGTTTTCATAGACATTGTATTCTGAAAAACTACTGCTACTTCTACTGATGGATCTTTGTCTGGGATTTTCCCAGCGGTCTTGCCAGGTGTGACCTTGCTTTGGAAGAACAGGGTACACTGGAGGTGCGGTTTGATCAATGGGATACTCAACAGATGGGTTATGAGTGATATCATCCCAGGCACGATTCAAGGTATTGTAAGTCTGACTTGTGCTTGTTCTAGATAAGGATGATGATGGTAATGTGGATTTCCGTTCTTTGATCTGTGAAAAGAGGCTTGAAAGTGTCTCAGCTGTAAAGAGATGCTCAGGAATCTCTGCAAGATGGGCAAAGTCACTGGAGTCTAGTCCGCATCTGTAAAGAAATGACAACGCCCCAGGTAGCTGGACAGGAGAATCTACAGTTCTGTCTGAAAAAGTTGCAGAGCATGTTTGCTCTTGAGATAAGGATCTAACACTCGGCCGATACATACTGGACTGTCTCCGATACGAGTAACCATACATGTCCTCATGTGACTGAAAGTCACCCCTCTAATTGTGTAGAGGTATTTCTGGGACATGATTCAAGGTTGACGATTATCAAGTGACAAATCTGATCAGCAAGAAGAGGAAGATGAGCTGATTTTTGACGATGTTGAAGTCAACCATTAACCTGTTGATAAAGTTTGTAGATGAGAAGATCATCATTCATGCAAGGCTCTTCCTGTAGCCATGAAATGAGTCAACAAACTACGACTTACCTCCAAGCATCAGTGAGGCATACACATTGAGAGACTCAAGAATAAGTCATAGCTTACATCACCACACTGGGATTCTGAAATGGGTGTGTTGAGAACAGCAGCTAGATGCTTTTCGGTTCTGAAAGAAATTTTCAAGGCAGGCAAGTATTTAGTAAAGATCTTTTCTTTACTGATCGATTTACGAATTGGAAACTAGACACCAGCTGTCACCCAAACAAGACCAACAACCTGGAAAACTACTCTTGAAATAATAACTTAATAGCTACAATCACATAGTATCACATAACATAGTGAAGCCATTCCAATATCCAAGGTTCTCTAGTTGGCTTGCTAATTCACTCAATAGACCCGGATGTCAATTGGTTTTGTCAGTGCAAGAAAAAAACTCAGCTAAAGACTTTACTCAATAGTAGAGTTGGACAATAAATCGGTTTAGCATCAACATCACAATGTGTATCTGCAATAGTCATATTACTGTATGTGTAATGTCAAGCGTGGATTAGTTCCAATTCAGAACACATGTGATTTGTGGATTAATTACAAAGGTTAATAATAGAATTATGATTAAACTAATTATAAAATTATTTATTTTTATCAATTTCTCTTCAGTTGACCCTCCATGACTTATTTGTATAAATGGTGCAAGTGTCTCATTTGGCTGATAAGCTTATTTTCTGTACTTGTATTGTTAATGCATATTTTATGTGTGTGTCCAAGATTACCCAGAATTCTTCTGAAGGTGTGACATTTTACAGTAATGACAACAAAAATAGAAAAAAATAAGGAAAAATAAAGTGTAAGTAAAAGTTTATTTGTGTAATAAACCCCAAGGGGTGTCCTGACAATGATAAATTACTATGACAAAATCCGTGCACACGTGCAAATTTTGTTCCACATTAGGTTTATGCAATGAATTAAGGTGCTGAGTTGTCGATCGGAAGACTAGGAAGACCTGGGTTCAAGCCCCATCTCTGCCAAGGAAGACCTTGGCTCAAGTTTACCACTGTTGGGTCCTTGAGCAAGACCCTTAACCCTTCCTGCTCCAGGAGCGTTGTACAATAGCTGACCCTGCGCTCTGACCCCCAACTTACTATGATGGGATATGTGAAAAAAGAATTTCCCTCATGAGATCAATAAAGTATATCAAAATCACACTTAAATCTGTTTTTCTCTCAGTTCTTTTTTTCAGTTCCTACTCCCTCTGTTACCACTACAAAAATATTCTCCATTTAATCAACAAAGAATTAATAATACTAAAACTGTTGGTATCTGTTGTGATCTTTCTGTGCAGAGATTGCATCTTCTTCCCGCACTTGCAAGGGTTTCCTCTGGGTACTCCGGTTTCCTCTCTCAATCCAAAAACATGTACATGTATTACTCATAGGTGGGAATGTGTGTGTGAGTGGTTGTTCATTATGTGTGGCCCTGTGATGGACTGACAAACTGTCTAGGGTGTACCCCTGCCTCTCACCCTACGTGCACTGGGATAGGTTCCAGCGGACTCCATTGACCCCGAATTAGGGAATAAGCGGGTAAGAAAATGATTGAATGAATAAATTAATGGCACCTTTATCCAGAGTTATATAAACACGGGATCTTAACTAATCTAGGAATCAGATGAACATCTATTTATTTATTATTCTTTAATGCCATACCAACATCCAGACTACATTCACGGTGACATCATAAGCATCTCATTAACCTAATGTACATGTCTGGATTGTGGGAGGAAACCGGAGGACCTGGAATAAACAAACAGAATCAAGGAGAGAACATGCAAACTCCACACAGAAAGAGCCCTTGCCCAGGTATCGAACCCAGGACCTTCTTGCTGTGAGGCAGCCATGTGAACCATTACACCAAACAATCAGGCTTTTTTATTTAAAAAATATATATTTTAAGATTTCTGGAATGATTTTCTTTAATACGGTTGGACATCTTTCTCTCTCAGGTGTCTTGTAATGCAGAGACTTTTGGTCTGTTCAGTTCTACTTCTTTGGTAGAACTTGTGACAGAGTGGAGAATGATGGAGAGGTAGGGGTTGTTACCGTAGTGATTACGTTGTTGGACTGCTAATTGGAAAGATCAGGGTTCAATGCCCATCAATACCAAGTTACCACTTTTGGGCCCCTGATCAAGGCCCTTAAGCCAGTAAGAGGTAAATGTAAGTCGCTTTCGATAAGGGTGTCTACCGAAATGCTCTAAATGATGACATGCTGGACAACTGCCATTTAGGATACACCTCTGTGTGTGTGTGTGTGTGTGTGTGTGTGTGTGTGTGCGCGCGTGTTTAAACAAGTCTTACTGCAGACTGACGTAAAAAAAAAACCGAAAAAAACCCAAACGTTTCAGCTTTTCTTATATTTTCTCTACAATTATATAACCGTGTAAAATCGCCATCTACCAACCCCCACCCCACCTCTTTCCCCGTCGCCAGGCTAAAACATCGGTTAACTTACACATATTCCCTCAGTGGCAGGGAGGGTCGACATTAAAACTAGCGAATGACTAAAACCCCGTATTTTTCTTCTGCAGATACTTAGTTATTAAAGAAATATAAAGAATTGTAAAAAAGCGGACATTTATAACATACCGGTTTTGTTGAATGTACTGAATTCAGTACACGGGCAACTAACGCTAAATCCTCCTTTGGAAGAAAAAGAACCAACGCCAAAATAAAAGTCTCGCTGGCTATAAGATACACCAGAAAGGACGACATGTACGCGGACGTAAATAAGCAATCCACCCACACCCGCTTCGATCTGAACCATGGAGACTGTTGAGATTTTCATTGGAAGTTATGAGGATGGACAGAACGAGTTTATTAGAGGGACGGCGCCTGTAGGATGTTTTGGAGACAAGGTGAGAGAGGACAGGTTGAGGTGGTTTGGACATGTGCAGAGGAGGGACATGCAGTATATTGGTTGAACAATGCTGGCAGATGTAGAGGACAGGGTAGTGTGGAGAAGAGCGTCCGCTGTGGCGCCCCCTAGCGGGAGCAGCCAAAAAGAGGAGAAGAAAAGAGACTGCAAAAAAAAGACTGATGTACAAACTTATCTTCTTCCCTAATTCGGGGTCATGAGGGTTTGCTGAAGCCTATCCCAGCTCACAAAGGGTGAGAGGCAGGGGTTACACTCTGGACAGGTCTCCAGTCCATCGCAGGGCAACACAGACAACCTCCACACTGAGTCTTACGGACAATTTAGAATCACTAATTAAACTAATGTACATGATTTTGGATAGTGGGAGGAAACCGGAGTACTTTGCTTTGCTGATTGATGGAGACTAAAATCTGGCACAAAGCAAGCAAATAAATAAGAACAGAGAAACGATATCAGCACAGTGATGACCTAATATGTTTTGCTTATGTTTCATTTAACAGTACCGATTTGTTGCATCATAACTGCAAAAGGAAAATGACATTGAGTACTAGATTCTGGTGGTATCAGGATGGATGCTGTACACAAAGCTATTTTATGATTGGACAGAGGCAAGAAGAAAACCGGTATTTCAAACATAAGAAAAGGACACTTAGATAGATAGCACCAGACATTAAAGCTGCAAACTAACTCTTCTGGACTAAATTGTTAAAGGGAATATGGAATAAGTGGGTTAGAAGAGGGGGGAAGTAGGAGCTTTGTGGCTAAGGTTAAAACCAGAAAGACCAATGTTCAATTCCCAGCTTTGCCAAGCCCACAGTGGGCTTAGCCCCCAATTACAAAGTGACAAAAAGCTAAATATTTAAAAAGGTAAACATATTAATCGATCATAAAACAATGTGTGTCAAATGTTTATTTGAACAAGGAGTAAACACACAACCAGCAATTAAAAAATAAAATCATAACAGTAATTAATAAGAAGGGTTTGTTCTACTGAGAATAAGTCAACATCTCTAATACACACAAGAAAAAGTCAATGAGTAAATTAAAAATATGAACCTAAAAATCAATCCTTTAATAGGAGAGACTATTAATCAAACTAAAGCTCATGCACAACTGGATACTGTACAGTAAGTAGAGTAAATACACTCCTCGGTGTCTAGTTCTTCTCTCGATTACTCTGGATTTTTGCCTTTTCTTTCTCCAAGTGTTTCTGAAGAACAGGAAAAAAGGGAATAATTTGTATATTTGTTTTTATATACAGATCTCAGACACTGTATAAAAACACGAGTCATAAAAATTACCTTAAGTTTCTCATAGTGAGCCTGGCTGCTGCAGTGAACCTTTTTTGCAGTGTCTTCATTGGAGTAAAAAAGAAAACACACTCTACAGTAGTAGCCCATCTTCACAAATTCCACACCTAAAGACAATGCAGTGCTGTTAGTGGTTAATGTGCTGGGAAGAAATCTTTCACACATCATAGAGCAATGAAAATTAAATGACACCATCATACAAATGACTTATTTCAATGATATTTAGAAGCACCCAATCCTTGAATACACAATATGGCCTGGTGGGTGGTAAACGGAGCTGTAATTAGATTTTAAGGCAGTCACTGTACTCCTGATCAGGGGCTCATGGAGATTTTGTTTTCGACTAATAAATAATGACTTACCCACTGGGACGTTTGGCTCGTATGGGCCGAGAGCATCTGCAGTGATTTCAGGCTGTTTCACAGACTCAGTCGGAGGTGTGGTGGCTTCAGTTGGCTCTTGGTTCTTTTCACACACATCAGCAGAGGATGCAACAGACGAAGACTCAATAGGAGCAACATCAAAGTCATTCTCAACCTTCTGCTAAATTAACAGAAATTAATTAAAAAAAACAACAACAAAACACCACACCTTTAACCTGGAAATAACCAAAAAAAGTGAAACTGACCTCGGCTTCATTGTGTCCGTTTTGTGTTTCTGTTGTTGAAGTGTTGCATTCCTCAGTGTGCGCGATTTTGACTTCATTATTCTCACCAGATTCACCCTCCACTTTTACCTCCTCCTCCCCCTTCTCCTCCTCCTCCTCCCCCTTCTCCTCCTCATCCTCCTCCTTTTCTTCTGGCACATTCAGATCTTTCTCTTCAGTAGAACTCTCCTCTTTAGTTTTTTTGGTTGGAGGTTCATCATCAATCACATTGCTGGTTTTTGTTGAGGAGCTGCTCTGGATGTCATCTCTCTCCTCAGAGTGCTCTCTCTTAGCTGGCCGTTTCTCTTCTGTAGTCGGTGGTGGTCTGTGTCTGCAATGAAAAAATTTTAATCAGCTAAAAAAACTTAAAATGTAACATGCAGTCTAGATTATCTACAATAAATGTACATATTTATTTACAATTACACTTAGATTTATTAAAAGAATAAATGTGCACAAACCCATGTTTTAGGTGCTTGTACTTCCTGCTGATGTAGACAAGCAAGCGTTTGCCTTCAAATTTAAGTGGGTTCAGTCGTGTTTCTTCAACAAATCTTTCTGCATCCTCGCCTCTCTCCATTTCAAGGAAACACTGTCGGCAAACACATGAAGCCAGCACATAATGCAGGTTTTACAGTGAAGGCATGGCATGTGAATAGTTACCAGAGCGGCCCGGCAATTACCTCACAGCGGGACCGATTCAGATAGTAACGTCTGACTTTTCCATATGGCTCCGCGACCTTCAGAAATGATGCGTCTGACGATTTAAAAGGCGGCAGGTGGCCAATGTAAACGACTTTGCCACTCTGTAGGGAAATAAAATCAGAGTACTTTGACCTGAATTATCATTGTTTTACTGCAGAGAGAAATTATTTTTGCTCACCTGGATGGTTGCATAAGTCATGGAATGGTATATTTTAACTGATTTTCCACACACAGATGGGATGACATTTCCGCTGTAGAAACGGACCATAGCTCTAGCTTCTTGTTCACTATTAAATTCTAGAAAGGCCTTAAATACAAAAGAAAAAAAAGTAAACAAATTATTCTGATTGATTTTACACCTATGTACTTTGTATTGTAGGTAAATATGGCCAAACACCAACCAACTTTAACCATTTTAAATGTGGTTTAACTGTACATAAAACAGTTGAATTAGATTCTATGCACTGTAATTATTATAATCTGACAATTATTACATAATTTTATTAATATTATAATTTATGGTTCAACCTTTATGTGCTACTGCTTGACATCAAAGTATATAATGACTTTACTACAAGTGTATGCTTCATATTTAGGTTTAGATTTACCTCAGGCCTGGAATGCAGAACCAAATTCCGTACCACTTTGCCAAACGGCTTTGCCAGGGCTAGAATCTCCTCCAGATAACCATAACCACGTTTAAATCCGACAACATTGACAACTCTCAAGCCCTGTAAAAATGTTTGGTTATTACAGCAGCTCCCAGATTTTTACAAGGTAAATTTTCATCAAGAAGTAAAGACAAGCTAAAAGTATGAAAATCATGTAAAGCTCAAATTGCAGACAATTCCATTTAGACCATTATTTCAACTTATTTACAAATAAATGTTCCATTTAAAAGTATATATAATATAACTACTTACTCCACTGTCCCTGGCTTGACCTAAAAGCAAATAAAGAAAAATAGACAACTTTGATATTTCAAATTTAGTAGCCTTAGTTTTTCTAAGAATATAGTGGCACCAAATGATAACACAGTTCCTGTTTAAAAAAAAAAAATGACCTGAAGAAATTGCATCTCTGGATTTGGAGTCATGTCGATCAGCTTCATCCTCCTCTGCCAGTTCATCAAGAGTGACAAACTCATCAAAATCTTCAGGGGAATCAAATTCATCAGGTATCCCCTATTAAGACAGTGACAAAGAAATACTATATTAATGAGAGTTTAAGCTAAATTAAATTCAGACACACTACCTCCACAACATACAATCAATTCACTGCAAATTTATAGGAAAATATTTCATTTGACTGATGTTAAACAAGTGCAGCTGAACTGCAAGGAACAATATTTTTTTCAAGCACTTGAAAAGTACTTGTGACATTATGGGGTGGTATCTGCATAATGCAGTTTGAAAATGTGCAATTTGGGACAGAGTCCCATTAAGTTTATATTTTTATTTCACTTTGCCCTCACCTGCTCCGTGGAATCATCCGCAGTCCCCTCATCCTGCTCGATGCCACCTTGTTCATCTGTTTCCTTGAGTTCTGTGTCCTCCTCCTGCTCATCAACTGCTTGCTCAGTTTTATCCTGTTTTTCAAATGCTTCTTCTTCTGGAGTTGCAGCATCCTCACCCTCATGTGCATTTTGTTCCTGTTCTGGTTCCATAGCTGAATCTTCCATTGCAGCTTCCTGATCTGGCTGTGCACTTTCAGACTCTTCTTTCACCAGCTCCTCACCAATGGCAGTTTCCTCTTCATCATGAGCTCCCATGACCCCTTGGCCTTCGTCATTAGAGCCTGCACCATCCTGAACATACGCTTCCTCCTTTCGAGACTTTGAAGCTTGAGCTTTGTCAGACAAGTTCTCTCTTGGTCTGGAGCTTGATCTTCTTTGAGACTTGGATGAGCTTTTGGAACTTGTCCTACTGCTGTCCTTCAGCCCACATTCTCCCAGCGCCTCTTTTAACTGTTCTCCTTTACCGGGTACCACTCTGCAACACATTACAGATATCAGGCTTTTATTTTTTCAGTTGATTAGTCATAGGCACACTTTTTTAAAAATAAGTGTTACTTACGTTAAGGTCTTGTACTTGGTACAGATGTTCATATGGATGGTCCTATGACTAATAGTCAGTGTATGGATGGTGTAATACTTTACTAACATCTCTGCATCCTCAGAGTTGCTCATTTGTACAAATGCCTGTGACAAATAATTTTAAATATTTCTATAGACTGACAACAACAATATTTACAATATAGCCTAAAAAATTACTATCAGGAAGTAGGACTTAGGACTTGTGAAATCTACCTGATCATTTAAAAAGAGATGATTCACAACAGTGCCAAATCTGCGAGCAACTGTAAGCAGCTCTGCTTTCTTCTCAGTCTCTCTTGGTAGATTGGAAAAGAACACCACTGGACCAGTATCTCGATTTCTGTTCTCTCTATCTGGTCTATCGTTTTTCTAAGGCAAATAGAATTTAAAAAGGTAAAAAAAAAAAAAATCTTATCAATTGGTTAACATTCCAGGTTTCTCACTTATGTTAAGGATTATACGAAACATCTCTATAAACAACAACATTGTTTTAAAGACTAATAAAAGTTGAACAAATTAATAATTACACAAATTAGTAACTAATACAGTAGAATACAAGGTGTTTGCTCAGTTACTGTGTAACAAATGCAGTTTTTCTTCCGGAGTCTACATTTTTGGACATACCTCAATTACCAGCAGGTCCCTGGACAAGTAAACCTTCACATCTTTTCCATGCAAAGTGGCAGGTTTATTCTGGAAGTAATTAGTCATTGCAAATGCCTCCTCATGTGTCGCAAATTCCAGAAATGCCTTCCAGAGAATCGGTGTTTAATAAAAAAAATTATAAATCAAAAACCAATGTTCAAACATACGAAGGACTGCTCAAACCTAAGGAACCATTGTAACTTTACTGATATACATTTAAATTTACAGAAGAGTTTTTCAAATTCCAATGACATTGTGGGTTTATTTATATTTTCAAAAACTTTTGCAGGCCTGGATATTTGTCATTTTTAAATTTGTACGACAAACATTGAATAAACTTTTTGCTTGTCTTATAACCTTTTGTCCATCTAATTTAAAGCAAAAAACAAACCTGTCACTCAATTCTGAACTACAAGTTAATTTTAAATTAATTGTGAAAACGAATTTTTAAAAATGAAATAAAATCGTTTGAAACTAATCAAATTTAACTTAAGGACAAGAGGGAGGTTGACTTATCGATGTAATTCTTTGATGGCACCACAAAATGATAAGCAAGAAAGTAAATTTACTAAATATAATCATCCAAATAATCATATCAATACTTCTAAACACCTCAGAACTTAATAGAACTGAATCAAACTAAGTAATCAGTTTTCTATGGTTGATACTGCCATGTATATATGAATATCAAAGTTTTCACAGCAACTACCAAAGACTTGTATGCAGTGTACTACCTTATTCTTTAGTACAAGATGTTCACGAATGGCACCAAAGCGTCTAGCTAACGAAAACAGAGCAGACAACTTTGGCTTCTCATCGTATTTTACCACCACCACTCTGCTTCTGATCTGAAATAAAAAGGCAAGATAAGAAAAAAATGATTAAAGTTGTCATTTCGCTGCAACAAGCACAAAAAAGTAATATTGTTTAAAATAAAGGTGAAGTGTTTACCTTTGGCATGGAAGAATATGAAGATTTATTTGACATACTCATGCTTGAGGATGATCCTAAAAAAACGCAGAAACTTGTAAGTGGAGCGTTAAGCATGAGTATAGCATAATCTGCATTTTGTCACTACAATCCTTCTTAAAAAGTGAGAAAACTAGAATGTTAACCAATTTATACATTTTTTTAACCATTAAATTCTTTAATTATTTAAACATGCATTTATGGATAGACTTATAGGTCCCTGGCACAATTACATGTAGTTATGTAGTACATAATTACAAACTTAAACCATTAAAATTATGTACACAGACTTGCTTACCCCAGTTTGAATTCATGGTTGTTCGCTGCCTCATAGAAGATGGTGCGACACCCAGTAATCCGTCTGATCGATTCTTTGAGCTCACAGAAAGAGAATCTGACCTGTGAGAGACGAGATAAATACTTTAAACGTTGAACACTTTACTAAAACTATTTGTGCTAAATGTAAACATTCATTATAAATAAAGCAATCCTTAATTATCTTAATAGGAAGCTACTCCATAATTTTACAGCATACAGTTGATTCAAAACATCATGCTCCAAGAGTTATTCAGGAGCATTATACTAAAAATCTCATGCACTTAAACACTGGAATATTTCAAAGTAAAGCTTCATAAAAACATGTCAGCATTTAATTTCATCTGAACACACAACGAAGGATGTACATACAATCGACCAGAGGGCATCTGGGGGTCCCAATCTGGATACCTACAAAGAAAGGAGGATAAAAAAAGTAAAGGTGTTTTCTGTGAAGTATGTTAAGCATCAACTCAAAACTTCAAAAGAAACACAAACAGAATTACTAAACATTGATCTCATGAGTGTGGTATTCTCTGAAATGGCACTTCAAACATGCACATTAAAGGCCAATAAAAATATTCTGAAATTATGGACATACAATTGCAGAAGGAGCCTCCGGTTTTCTGCATGTCGCATCCCAGTTGTGTGCTGAGTCCATTCCTGCAAATATATATGTATAGGCTTGTGTCTAAATTAAAAGTTCAATACTGTCAATACTAAATAAATATACTCAATCTCTAAATCAACTTTTAATAATTAATGCTTAAGTAAATTGATATACCTCTCAAATAAGAAATTAGATTTAAAATGGGTCTATATAGCTACCTATTGCTATATTCTTAAGAACTATTCTACTCTAATACACCAAATTAAAAGGTTTGAACAAAAATATCTGATTTAAAATGTGGACTACAATAGCCACTAAATGGGGACCCCGCCTCCTGCACTAAATACACTGGACGAACATCAAGATAAAATGATGAGCAAAGCAAATTTGGACAAAGGTGTTCTCTGCGCTGTTGCTGATGTGTTGAGGGGCTATAAAAAAAAAAACCATTTACTATTTAACTACTCACCAAGGAAGAATGGACATCAAAGTCACAAAGGGAGCACACGTGGGGAAACATGTGTGGCATGACACCCAAGAAATCCTGAATTTTGCCCTGAGACGGAGAGCCCATCCGCCGCTGCATAAAGAGATCATCAGATGCCGAAGACGAGGCCATGCTTAAGCCACGATAGCGGTCAGTGGAAAGCTCAGAATACTGGCGATCCCGACTGCTGCTGCCACCCCCATAATCAAGCATATCGTAGTTGCGAGAGGATAAATCTTGGGTAGAACTGTAGCCAAAATCAGCCTGGGAAGTGTGACTCTGACTGGTGGAAGCTGTGGAACGGTCCATTCTTCCCACCTGCATATCTCCCCACTTGTCTTGACCTCCTCTATATGAGGGGTCTGGGGAGACAGTTTGAGATAGCAGGTCACTGGACAGGTGCCGACCAGTCTCTGCTTTTCGGTTCTTCAACTGCATGATAAGCTGAGGTAATGTGTCCACGCTGATGTTCTCTTCAGGCACTTGGGCCAGAGCATCCAAGTCATTGGGAGAGAGCCCAAGACTGGCAAAAAGCTTCATGGTATTGCTGAGATGGTTGCCCACACGACGGGTGGCCAGCTGGGAATCCTGGCTGTCTACTCCACCCAGTCCCAACAATCCACCATGCTGCTGAGTCGAAGAACTGTAAGGATCTGATCGAGACTCAACCATGCTGAAGTTCAATGTTTCAGCAGCTGCCAGAAGCCCCCGCCCTACAGCAAAGCCTTTCTGAGCGCTGTCTGGTGTCAACTTCTGAGACATGGCTCAAAATGACAGGAAGATAATAATCTCAGACAGGCAATAAAAGGAAAGAATGATGTTGATTTGTCCCAAAAAAGGACGGTCTGTGAATGAACTCCCAAATTTCAAAAGATAAGCCAACGCTGAAAATGGACAGATCCTCTTCAATGATAGAATGAAACAGGTCTGCAGAAAGACAATGGAGCAATGATTTCTATTCTAATTTGATTGTTAGCAGTGCAAGAGCTAAACAAGTACAATTTAGACAGAGAAACGTAGTAATTAATGGCAATAAAATAAAGCACAATTGTCCCAAAACATCAAGGTTTAAACGAAAGACTACATGGAATTTGAGCAAAGTGGTCACAAAGAATTGTTAAGAAACAAGACTACAAACATCTATAAAATGACCAAGAATAAAAGAAAGCACTGGAGATCAAAGGCAGAACAACAGGAAAACCATGAAGATGTGAAGTGTTTGGGCTTTTCTTTTAAATATTTCAATATTAGTGGAAACAAACATCAATTGGGTAGAAATTTGGCAAAAGAAGATAGAACAATGTACCATGATTTGCATGCATTGTCTTTAGCAGGGTCATACTTTTATTTGAACAAGAAATAAAACAATGATGACTTAGTAACAGCATGTGAAAAGTAGCACATGATTTACTTGGCTAGATCAAAATCCAATTAGTTTGGTGAAGGTTTAGGTAAAGACCAAAACATTATCGGTCAAACAGGAAGTGAAATAGCAACAACCAAATAATTAAAAATACATTAAAACTCATGTCTACCATTTCCTTGTAGGACCTTTTGAGCCTAACATTTCTATAGTAATCCACCAATTGTTTTTATATTGTTGTAACTCCACAAGAACTAGCATTTGCAACAAAATAAGTGTTGCTGCTGCTACTTTCACAGTAGAGGATGACAGGGCTGCAAGTCTTTCAGCCAGGCCGAATACCTCTGCACTTAATTCAAGATTGCAGTGTATAATTCCCATAAGGAAAAGCTGAAAGAAAGCTTGAAATTTGTAATTGCATCGATGGGATTGTCTTCTTAGAGTGTTGGTTCCAGCAATGCGGCAATAAATCGACATGCTCTCAGGGTGGGACCAAGGAATCCATGATAAACCCAGTAGGTCCAGGAGATTTTTAGTAACTGTCCTCCAATAAACTAATGCTATGAGGACAAAATTAGATCAAACCTAACAAATATTAAAATAATCTAGGAAAAAAAACTAAATCAAGGTTATTTCGGAAGAGGGAAAAGATCAAAGTTTACACAGACTGAACCTGTAACATATCGCACAATTTGCACAAAAATCTCTTTAGCACAGTGGTCTCATAGCAAGAAGGTTCTGGTTTTGATTTACAGGCAAGAGGTCTTTCTGTGCAGAGTTTGAATGTTCTCCCCACTTGTGTGGGTACTCCAGTTTCCTCTCACAGTCTAAAAACATATACATTAGTTTGATTGTTGATTCTAAATTGCCCATATGAACGAGTGTTCGTCTATAGACCTCTGATGGACTGCCAACCTGTTCAGGATGAACCACTGCGTTTCAACCCTATGTGCACTGGGATAGCAGACCCCAGTGACCCAGAGTTATGGAATAAGATGAATTACAGAAAATTACATCTCTATCAGCAAAAACAAAGATCAGCACAATACAGAAAGCGATAGATGAGTGGAGAAAGTGCAGAACTGCTGGGTGGTAAAAGATGAGGATTAGATCAGAGTATCAAGTGGCCCATGAGGGGCTTCATATCCCAGAACTTGGGTAAGTATATCAAACGTCAGAAATAGAAAGCGTTTCCATAATCTCATCAGAAAATGCATCATATCAGTTTTAGGAGCTTTCAGTTTGAGCTTTTGCATCGACTTGTTTCTACGTAGTTTTACTTATTATCGACAGAAAGGAATGACTACAGAAATACAGTTTTTCCTGCAAACCTGCTTAAATGCGCTTTCAGTTTCATCCAAAAGCACGTTGTTAATTAAGAATGGATTAAATCTAGTGATGGACGGAAATGTGACATTAAATGTTAGAAGAATAAAAGAGATTGTTTATTGGTTAATATTGTCTATGTGCGATATTTTTATTTTTAGGGATGCAGGATGTGGATCGGACACGTGTTTGTACGCATTTCTATAGGAACAGCGTAAACGGTTTCTCTTGAGAGTCAAGGAGGAGGAGACGGTGTTGAAGAAAGACTCGCTCCAAACACGTACTGTTTAACCGAATTCTGAAAACCTCAACTAACATACTGCTTACAGTGAACTAACAATTACTTTAAAACTAAATAATTAACAGCAAATTATTAACAAATAGCGTTTATTACGTAAATATTGGCGTAAGAACCACGCCAAGGACTTAACTGCCTAGACAATGCTAACACGCTAACGAAGATAATGACGAACCGAAAAATCTTTTGATGATGCAATCTAACTGACTTTAATGCAATTTTAAATTAATCACTTATAAAGAAAACCACTTGCCCGCATATCAATTACGAACTGAGCAACGCAAAAAAGTACTTACTGTTTATTCTCCTGAATAACGCTGCAAAAATATTTCAGTCACAGGTTTGCAAAGATCACCTGACCGCCACACTTCCGGTCTCGTTTTCCTTATGTAACCTTAAGCAAAGGCGCACACTGCCTCCTAGCGGACTGGCTGTTTAATCTTTGTTGTATCGTCCTTTACGTTGAGGCGCCGTGTATTTGTATCATTCATTCATTTGTTCATTCCCGCTTATTCCCTAAATCTGGGGTTTGCAGGGCCACACAAAGACGAATAACCACTTACACACATTCACTCACGTGGACAATTTTATTTAGAGTCACCAATCAATCGAATGTACATGTTTTTGGACTGTAGGAGGAAACGGGATTTACTGGTGAAAACCCTGGGGAAAGAACCTAGGACCTTGTTACTGTGAGGAGACCGTGCCATCGCCGTGTCACACGACATAGCGCATTATTATTATTATTATTATTATTATTATTATTATTATTATTATTATTATTATTATTTAAGTGTTTTGTAGGAGGTTGGAGTCTAACACAGAAGCAATTGAAACGTTGCACACATGTCCTCAAAAACCCTCAACCCGCTACTTCATTTGTGGCCCTGTGATGGACTGGCGATCTGCCCAGAGTGTACCCCTAATATCTTTAACGCTTCAGATTGCTGGGATAGGGGATTGGGAAATAAGAGGTTATGCTTAACTGTAACTAACCGAATGAACATATTTTTTTAACAATAAGATTTTTAAGAGTTTTTTTTAACAATAAGAGAAGTGAACAGCAGAGGGAGAACGAGGGCTTTATTACACATATACATATACACAC
>JAOTRA010000029.1:7684308-7723824 GCA_026260255.1 Pseudolaguvia tuberculata | reverse complement strand
GTGTGTGTGTGTGTGTGTGTGTGTGTGTGTGTGTGTGTGTGTGTGTGTTTGTGTGTGTGTGTGTGTGTGTGTGTGTGAATGGTTGGTTTTCTATGTGTGGCCCTGTGATGGATTGGCGACCTGTCCAGGGTGTACCCCTGCCTCTGGCCCTATGTTCGCTGGGATAGGCACCAGCAGATCCCTGTGACCCCGAATAAGCGGCTAATAAGAGGAATGAATGTTTACTCCCTATCTCCAGGTGGTGCTCTTGTAGTTCTCTAGATAAACACTCACAGACCTACACACAGAAAATGAAGCATTTCATTGATTTAACAGACTTTAACGTGGCAGAAGGAAAATGTGCAGTCATGTATAAGCTCACACTTTCTGAAAATAATGGGTTCTGGGTAAATTACTTGTAGGCTATGACAGCAGATTACACAGAATAGAACCTTGATGATTCGCATCTTTGAAAAACTTCCCCCTGGATAGTTTCAGGAGAGAAGAGTTGCGGAGATCAATTAACTTTGTTCTCTTTTCTCTGCTATAATCACAGCAGAACTAACTATTCGGGGGGGGGCATGGTTTATTACAATGTCACAGGTTTTATAGTATCATTACATTTATTCATTCGGACGGGTCGCCAGTTCATCGCAGGGCAACATATAGATAAAGAATCACTAATCTACCTAATATGGATATTTTTAGACTGTGGGAGGAAACTGGAGTACCCAAAGGAAACCCACGCAAGCCAGGGAAAAACATGCAACATGCACAGAAAGATCCCCGGTCCAGGAATCGAACCCAGGACAGTTACAGTACAGTTACAGTATTTGGCAGACGCTCTTATCCAGAGCGACTTACCCTAGTATCATTACAATCATACAAATTAAGGACAGTGGTGGCCAGCTAATGTGATGGTTGTGGGTTTCCAGCATCATTAAGTTACCATTGGTGGACCCTTAAACATGACCCCTAACCTTTAAACTGCTCAGTTGGCCAAACAATAGGATAAGTGTTAGTTGCTCTATCTAATGTGTCTCTGTTGAAATGTAACTATAATTTATAGCCTGCAATGAGTTTAAAACTCAGCTTAAGAAATATTTTGGTAGTTATAACTATTCAGTGGTGTTTGGATGTGTAAGATTAACAAAATAATCAGATAAATTGTGTATTTTGTATAATTGTATATTTTAATTGTGTGGATATAAATAACATCAATTAAATTGTTTACACTTCTGAACACTCCTAAATAAAGTTGTGGTGTGAATTTAGAAGCAGGTCCAGAAGAAAGTCTTGGCGTTCTGGTTGAAAGACTGCAAGAAGAAGTGTCATAAAAATGGATTTATGGACCAGATAAAAAGAGGAAAAGAGGCATCCAGGCATTAGAAAATAAGGATTCAAAACATGGAATAGAGTGACTGACAGAAATGTAATGGATTTTATTATGATGTGAGATTTTCCCTCCTAATGTTCAATTTGTTTTTGTTTTTTTAATTGTATTATTGTGTTGATTTTATTATAAGCAGACTGACAAACAATTACTTTTCCGGAGAGAAGAGAGGGATAAAAACGTTTGAAAGATGACTGATAAAGCAAACAGCAATTTCTTTCTGTTAAATGGAAAAAAAATAATAATTTCTTCCTATTTTGGTTAAAATTCCTGTATTCTGAATGAACTTTTCCCTTTCCAAATCGTTGGAATGTTATGTTAAATGTAATGTACTGTTAGTCGAAATTAAATTAATATTAAAGTAACTAATAAAACAACTTATTTCAGTTTAAAACCCAACCATCAACATCAAATATAGATAGAATAAAGAGTACAAAATAGAAATAAAGAAGAAAAGGGAGGCACGGTGGTCTAGTGGTTAGCACAGTCACCTCACAGCGAGAATGTCCAGGGTTCGATTCCCAGGCAAGGGGGTATTCTGTGCCAAGTTTGCATGAACTTGTACTTCCAAAACATGTACTTTAGGTTGATTGGTGTTTCTAAATTGCCCAATAGGAATGAGACTGTGTGTGTGGTTGCTCTATGTGTGGCTTTGCAACTGGCTGGCTACCTGAGATGATCATTGATTAAAACAAGAATCAGTTATTACAGATATGTCAAATATGTCAAATAGACAAGACCACATATGTACAAGTATATGTGTGTAACAGATATACATTCACTTTTCTGAAGCTGTCAGTACATCATTTTATTTTATTTACTAACATGTTTATTTTTGCAAATTCTGTCCTACACTTTTCTCTTTCTTCATGCATTTTCTGTGTTACTTTTTCTTATGCAGCATTGATTCAAGCAACCTGTAGTTTATCTCAAGCACATTGTAATGCCGCCTAGAGGGGCTACCAGAGGGCACAATCAAACATGCATGCCTTCAACTTCAAAGAAATTTTAATAATAGTATACATTTTTTAGATTTGGTGCATCTAAACAAATCTGTGTCTTTACAGGGCAATGGCAGCATTTTGCACAGTTAAGCGTGTGTCAGTGTGAATGCAAGACAAGTAAAGGAAGCTGACGTAAATAAAGAGCAGCACACAGTCTGTTATGAGCAACACAGCCAGTCGGTCATGACAGTGGTAATAATTGCACTGCTCAATTGTCTTGTGATTAAATTGTTCTGCTGAGCGTCTTGATTAGACGAGATCGCGAATCTCTCAAAGCTTATTATATCACTTGACATTTCAGAGCGAGGAATTAAAGATTTTTGTTACAGCTGAAGTAAAGACCAGGGTCTTACAGAGAAAGGATGACGAGCAAGCACATACCACAGCAATAATCCAAACCAAAACATTTTTCCAGCTCACTCAGACCTCCAAAAATGGAATAAACGTAAACTGAAAGGTCTCAGATGAGGCAAGGTGGTCTTTCATCCTATGTATTCTGGAATAGACTTGAGAAGACCCCGCGAAACAAATTAGGGAATAAGCGAGTTAGAAGATGAATGAATGAATAAAAGGTAACAGCTTGTAGAACCTAAGAATTTACATAACACAGTTAGCAGACATAATCATGCTGTTGTTGTATTTGTGTGCTCAGCAGTTCTTTCCCAGCTGTCAAATGGTTACACATACAATTAAAAGTAGCCACTTTAAGTCATTTGCTTTTTTGATGTAGGAGATCATTTGGTAATGTTGAAACACACGTACATTTCCTTATCTTGTAATGGACAGAGTTCGCCTACAGCTGTGCTCAAAGAAGTGTCTTGGTGGTTAAGGTGTAAGAGCTAATACAAAAAAGATCCCAGCCCAACTAAGCCACCACTGTGGGCCTTTAGGAAGGCCTTTAACCCCCAATTGCTCAGTTCTATAAAATTAATTCAATCGTCTGCTTTTCCTTCCCTCTTTTCCATCTTTTTCATTGTTTCTTTCCATTGTATCTTTCAGTTTCTTATTACTGTCTTTCTTTCTTTCTTTCTTTCTTTCTTTCTTTCTTTCTTTCTTTCTTTCTTTCTTTCTTTCTTTCTTTCTTTGTATTAAGAATTCAAACATATACAGATGTTTGTTTTAATGCAACACATTACATACATTTCTACACATACTATAAGCAGTTGTTTACGGCGTCTTTATGATGGGCAAATTCATAAAACTATTTTACTCTAATCACTAATGACTGAAAAGGTGAAAAAATAGATCATCTATTTTTCTTGTAACTTTTGATGAAATATGAAATTGATTCCCATTAATATGTAGAATCACAAACACTCAAATCCCCACGAAACATTTTGTTGTAAATGTTAGAATAAATGTCACTAAATTTCATCCAATTTAATACAGATCATGATCATTCTGGTCTCCTTTATTTGTGTCCACAACACACACAATGTTGTGAATAAATGAGAAAATTTATATGAAACACATCTGCCTAGTCTAGATTAGATCAGGATTGAGTGAAAGAGTGATGAGTGAAGTGAACAGGAAGACGAACGACGGTGCAATAATGAGGATAAATAAAAAGAGAATAATATTTTAAAGGGTTTCAGCCGCGTGTTGTTTTGACTGCATCTCGGTGGTGGTTTGGTATTTAGTCTGACGAGCACATGTTTAGGAAGCAGGTCATGTTCATATCCGTCAGCGTCTGTGAACACAAAGTGGAACCAGATTGAGACGTCTTCTGCTCTTCCTGCACTTGCCACCCTGCTGTCCTGCACCCGTCATTTAGATCAATCATACACCCAAACAAAGACACTGTTCTGTGAACGATCAGTGATCAGCTGACTTGAACCTTCAACTAAGGCATTGGTGTGAAAGAGAATTTCCCATAGCTGAGTGTTGTGTGGAGCAGAAGACACAAGAAGCAGGCACTTTACTTTATATTCCATCATCTTTAATTATCATCATGTATTAGAGCTGTCACATAGCAACAGAAAAAGTCATCCACATAGCTCCCTGAAAGAGAAGCCTTACATGAAAAATATCTTTATTTTCACCAAAATAAATACTGAATTTACAAAAGTTCTTGTACAACTTATAGAGCGATTTACAACACATTCATCTTTTACAACATCTGCCTTTAGGGCTTCATACACAGGGGAGTTTGGTGTGTGTCTGATGTAAATGAGACAGAGGCAAAAAGAAGGTAAAGGACCAGTATAGTGATACAGAGAGTAGATCTTTTAAGAAAAAAAGATAGACCGCATCCATTTTTGTTCTCCTGCCAAGACCAGCATTTTTAACACCGCTGTAATATCACATCACCAATCAGAGAGTCAAAAATGATATATATAGTAAGAGCATTTCGCTAGTTAAAATAAGCATTTTGCAACATGGCCGACCCCTGAGAATATTAAACACAGGTGTTAAAGGGAAGCTAAATGATTGACAAGATATCTTTGCAATTTTATATATAAGATATATACATAGTATATTGCCAAAAGTTTTTGGTCAACTGAGCATCACAAACACAGGTTTTTTCAAACAGACTCAAACTGTTTTTTCCAGAAGCTTTTTATAGTCCCAAAGGGCTTCAGTGTTGGTAAAGTCAGGACTGGTATTCTTTAACATAACATAGCATAAGATAATGGAGCTCAGGGGCTTTGTGCTTAGGATCACTGCCATGCTGGAATCAGGGAAGAAGTAGTTCCAGTGAAAGAATAATGTAATGCTACAACATAGGAAACTGTGGGCTTCCATATTTATAGCAACAGTTTGGAGAGGAACCACATACGGATCTGATGGTCGGGTGACCACAAATGTTTGGCAGTATAGTGTACATTTGGAATAAACTTGCAGTTATGTTAGCTGCCATCTCTCTATCAATGGAATATTCTGTGTCTTTTTTACAAAGGTTTTCAAAACCAGCAACAGGAAATAAATAAGAAATGGCTTACTTGGCAGAAAGAACTGTTCCATTTTTTTTTTTACAAATAAAATACTATTACATTGCAAAAAAGTCTGATAGCACGTACCATTTACGTGACATGTCACACGTGACAATACATGTGCAAGTTAGGCATGTGCAATGCAAGGAATGTTTTAATTCCATTTATGTTAACATACTCATCGATCTCTATATATCACTATATATCACTTCCTGTAAAAATGTTTAAGTGTGCTATAGGGGTGCATTTGTCTTTCATTGGGTGACGAATCACCTGCTCAACCCTCCAGGGGCCGCTCATGTTTGGCTAAAGTGAGGAAAATTTTCTCAAACAGGTTTTTTATGTGTCTGTGCACTGACACACTGAGAGTCGATTGCATTCTCATCAGCAAACTCCTCACTTGTAAAATTATGAGTTTTGTTTCTATGATTGCATCTGCTACTAAAGTTGCTGAGAGCTCAGTGACTCACGGTCAATGGGTGCTATATAATTAAAAGCCTGAATTATCAGACTGGAACAGGAGCATTTAAATATATTCCCAAACTGCTTGTTGTTAAATAACATCCTCCGAAATCAGTTTTTAATAAACAACCGTAAAGCTGCTCTGGGAATCCTGAAGTCAACCAACTCAATCATAAGCACCTCAAACTGAAGAGCGTAAATTCAATCCTATGATATCTTGGGAAATTTATCTGACTTGAAATGTCCTAACAGAAAAACAAATCTGATTAAAATGTTTGTTTATTTCTCATTAGCAGAAGTGTTTTAATTCTATTATACCCATATGTTCAAAAAATATTTTTTCAGGCCAAAATATATTTCAAATATATACTACATATGGGGTGGCACGGTGGCGTAGTGGTTAGCATGGTTGCCTCACAACAAGAAGGTCCTGGGTTCGATTTCCAGGCCGTGGATATTTCTGTGCGGAGTTTGCATGTTCTGGGACTGGCACTAAGGCTGCACTGGCTTGTGCAACCCTAATGGCTGGGGTTTTATGGGCAATTTAGACTCACCAATCCGCCTAATGTACATGTTTTTGGACTGTGGGAGGAAATCAGAGTACCCAGAGGAAACCCACTCAAGTGCAAGTAGAACATGCAAGCTCCGCACAGAAAAATCCCTGACCCGAGAATCAAACTCGGGACCTTCTTGTTGTGCTAACCACTATGCCTTTGCGCTGCCCAAAAGATGTTTATGTATAATGGGCTGTAAATTGGCAAATTTATCTACAATATTGTGATATATTGAAATAAAATACATAATACAATACATTGCAATCATGTAAAATTATTAGGTAGAAATTACAACATATACAAAATGTGGATGACACTTTGGACAACCAGCATTTGATTCGTAGTCTCGTAATGGTGTCTTGCTTATTAAAAACACATGAACAAATTGTAGAAAACATAAGTATAAATATATATTTAGCAAATACATTTTGGCCATTCTTTATATATTCAGAAACATATTTCTTATAAATAATTGATTTCTTGTATAGGCAGGCTTCCCACTTGTCTCAGTCATTTCTGAAAGTGAAATTACCCTAAATGAGCGGATTGAGATCATATGGCTGTGATCATATGGAAAGCTCTGCGGGATGTTGCAATGTGCAATGTGCCATTTATACAAACTGTATAGAGGTGGTGGGAGGTTAGGGTAATGCCAGCCATTACTGGATTCCTTAAAAAAATATTTCTATGAACAGTAAAATCAAAATGGACTGACATGACAAACAACATACAATTAGACCTTTCGCTATGCACCTGCAAATGGCTTTAGCAATGACGGCAAATGGAAAAAACACACTGTACTTTGTGTGAGAGTTGTTTAGCTTTCTAGCAAATTTCTAGCACATTTATAGAGCTGCTAGTTCACCAGCTTTTATTTTTATGTGGAGTAAAACAACAGCAGAACAACACTTAAACTCTCACAATCGAAAGTCTTTCTTTTATAAATTTGATGAAATATTAGCCCCCAGAATACTGTATTATTTAATCAATGTCTTTTAAAAGAGCTAGAAGTGCATTGATTACAGCAGAGGTTTTTATGTAAAATGTATAAAGCATTCAGGGGAAATAATTAATCTGTAAATTATGTGATAACTCATCGAACATTGACATTATCTTGGTTATCCCTAATTGAATTTATAGAAAACGTCTAATTTATATGCAGGATGATTAGAGAAATAAAAACTGCAGTACTTAATATGTGTCTATCTTCCTTTCCCATTTATGGAAACGAGAGCTTAGAAACCATCGTTTATAGCATTTATATATTGTTATGGTGGTTACATGCTTGTGCTCCATAAAGCATATGATTGTGATGCAATTTTTCAATCCTTTTCAATAAAGAGAGGATTAATGACAAAAAGGGGGTTTAAGAATTAGAATAAATGTTAGAGAAACATGAATAAGCCTTCGGTTCCACAGTGACATAAAGAGATGGATATATAAGATTTAATGAAATGTCAGACAGCCTGGATTAAAGCAGACATTGAAGTAAAAGGAAATGACTATAAAATAACCTTTTAAGTGCAGTTACAAAAACTTCCTTGATGCTTGTGTTCTACTGAGCATGCTCAGAAAAGAAAAACTGTGAAGTTAAAGAGGATGCTCCACTATATAGATCTTTCCTTTTCCCACACTTCAAGGCACACGTTTACTGTTGTCGTTAGTCGGTCACTATAGGTCTAATAATAACTGCATCAAACATATTCTGTGATACAAATTATTTGCAGGAAATTATATTTGTATGTTTGTTAAACTTTTTTTTATATTTACTATAAAAACAAGAACAAATAAGTGCAACAGTAATGTGAGACTCTATTCAAAAGAATAGTATGGATCACCGTGTTACAGTTACAGTATTTGGCAGTTGCTCTTATCCAGAGCAACTTACATTTGATCTCTTTTTGTACAACTGAGCAATTGTGAGTTGAGAGCCATGTGTTTGTTATGCAACTTCTGGGATATGGACATTCTCTTGATTGTAAATTCTGTTACAATATTTTTCACAAAATATACTTATGTCATATTTTGGCATATTAATAAAACGTGGTCAAATTATTAACAGATCTAGAAGATAAGCCTTAAATATAATTACATCCTTAAATACAATTTAAATACCTTTGGCAACATTGTTCACAAGCTTTTGGAGCTCAGCTCAGTCCACCACTCACTAAGCTGTTGATGGACTTTCCTGTGCAATGTGGAGCTGCAGGTGCGTGAGGGGGCTGATAGTGAGCGATGGCACCTTCCAGTTTTTGCCCTGATGGAGTGTGTTCAGAAGCAGGATTCCTGCGACTCTGGGTCATTCTGCACTGATTTCTCCTGTTCGATGTTCTTTCCATTGTGTAGAACCGAGTACCTAGAAAAAAAGAAAAAAACCTAATTTATTTTTTTTGGGGGGGGGAGGGGGCTGTACCCTAAAACGTGTTTCTTGGTCATAAAAGACACCAGTTGTAGTACTGATTCTGTAATTAAACAGTCTATGAGGAGAATAGATGTTTCCTACATCCCACAGCCCACCTACTACAGCTGTGCTCAAAACCAGCAAATTACCATTCCCAAGGACTATTATATCAGAACAGAATGTGATCACAGTAAACATGTAAAGGTGAAGATTTAGTCACAGGGTATACATGCTGGCCAAGAGTGAGCTTTCAATGAAAAGGAGTGGATGTGTTGAAATCCAGTGTCTGGAAAGTATCTATTGTACTTTTAGTACTTTTACGGCATTTGGCAGACACTCTTATTCAGAGCGATATTACATTCATCTCAGCAAATGAGGGTTAAAGGTCTTGATCAATGGTCCAGCATCGGCTGGAAATCAAACCCAATCTCCCAATTAGCAGTCCAAAACCACTGCACTACTACAAACCCACTTAAATAGAAATAGTATTTAAACAGAAAACGTTTATACACAATAAACTAAGTTTAACATTTAGTATTTTTTAAAATACTTAAAGTAAATTGCCTTCATGTGTTATTCATGTCTTTCCATTCTTTCATCCATTTGGTGGACTCACCCCATTATTAGGTTTTTACCTTCATGTGTTATTCATGGTTTTCCATTCTTTTGTCCATTTGGTGGACTCACCCCATTATTAGGTTTTTACCTTCATGTGTTATTCATGGTTTTCCATTCTTTCGTCCATTTGGTGGACTCACCCCATTATTAGGTTTTTAATCCACAAAGCCAGAACTATTTATAAGAATAACTAAAACATAAAACATTAACTCAATTACAAGCAATATAGACATCATTTAGGATAAATATTTGCCATTTGTTAGAAGTTGTTGAAAATAACTTTGTTATGGTTGTGTACTAGTTTATGTTCTAGGTTGAAATGGAGTCAAAGTCAAGTGTAACGAAAAAGTAATAGCAATAATTCAACAGCTAAGCAATATGATTAGCAAACCTAATAGAAACAATAATACATTCATTACAGGATTATCTGCTAAAAAAATATTTAATCCTCTAAAAATGTTCATCTTTATAAATGAAGTGTAAATACTTAATGATACAGTACAGACTGGACATGCCCAACAGCATGGCAGGACTAGAATTAAAGGCACGGATCTCACAAATGCACCTAATTTATAACAATTCCAGTGTGTGATACTGGGTTTGTTATGTTAGTGGGTGAGTCGATGTACAATCTGAACCGGAGAAAGCGAGTAGAATCTATGGGTGCCGAATTAAATCAAAGACTAAAGCAATATATCACATATCATATCATATCATATCATATCTCATATGTCATTTAAAAACCTTGTTAGCTTGGCAATGGCTCCAAGTTAAGTGAGAAAACTGAAACATAGCACATACAACTAAATATACAAATTGCTTTAAATCATTTAATAATTGCTATCCCAATATGCTGAGAACCAGGAGTACAACAACAAGTTTCTAAAGACAATCTCATTAAGACTACTGTAGTCTCACGGCAGTTGGCCAATGGTGCTTAGCTTTTATAATGGAAGCAGCTGAATCCACATCTGACATAAGATTTCCCAGCGTATTCACTTCATTCCTGACTGCGTTGTCATGTACTTAATATAACATTCGTCCATCAGACTAGTTGGCAGAGACTTTTCAGCCAAAGAAAAAGAGACCAAGATTTTCAAGAGAAGAATATTAAAAGAGAGACAACACATAGAGACCCAAAGAGGAATAATAAGTGCTAGAGTTAACTTAACGGTTAGATTCTTTTGAAAACAGACCAAGAGGTCGGGCGGTGCAGTGGCGTAGTGGTTTGCACAGTCACCTCACAACAACAAGATCCCGGGTTCGTATCCTGGGTCTTGGATCTTTCTGTGCGGAGTTTGCATGTTCTCCCCACGCTTGAGTGGGCTTCCTCCGGGTACGCACAAGAAGCAGAATTTAATTCAGTCATCAGTAGCTTTTATGGTAAAACTAAGCATCAAAGTGGAAAATTATCCTTAACTGCAGATATGTGATGAATGATCTCTAGACAGAATCTCAGAATTATGACGTTTTTTCTGTATTTGGATTAATATACATTTACAAAAGCACATACAGACTATGGGACAATTTACAGTCAGGACGTTAATGTTACTTTAACTGTTACTTTAATGTGGTGTTACTCCTTCCGAGTCAAATTTCATTATTATTTATATTTATTTATATATTATATACTATAAAAACAATTACATATATAAATGTAATATGTAAATGATGGATATGTATCCTGTGAAAAAAGGGTGAGAATCGTTGAGAAGCAAATCAAGGTCTTACACATAAATAGCAGTGTGAACCTTCAGTTCCTTTTCTTGTCATACCAAAAATAACCCAACACCAGCAGACAGTTGATAAATATCCTCAGATATGTTAATGTATTTACCATAATAACAAACTCGAGCAGGTAGAGGGAACATCATTAAGGTTGCCAAGCATCAGAGAAGAAAAAAACTTTTACAAATTTGAAAATTGCAGAAGGTGGTAGAACTTTAGAGTCATAGTTCAAAATGAGGGTTTGCTACCACAAATAAACACTACCACTGATTTTGCCACCGAGTTTTCCGGCTGCTTGGCAATGAAAACCATTCATGCATTAAGATCAACATTACTTCAGCTTGCCAGTTTAAAAAGAACATTCCCACAACTGTCTTTAATGAAATAACTGAATCAGCCAATCAGATTAGAGGATCATACTTCATGAAACTGTACAGTGACACTATATTGTCAAAAGTTTTTTTTTACCATCATATCCGTATGTATTTCCTCTTTGAATTGTTGCATCTAGAATGTTTTTACAGGTTGTAGCAATGTATTATTTCTTTACTGGAACTAAGAGACTCCAACCCTGTTCCAGCATGACAATGACCCTGAGCACAAAACACTTGAGCTCCATCATCATATGTTGGGTTATTATTAGAGTGCAAAAAAACCCACCAGTGTTGGGATGAACCGGAATGGCGACTGCATCCTAGACCTCCTTACCTGACATTAGTGTCTGATCTCACTAATACTGTTGGAGCTGCATGAAGAGATATCTCACATTCTTTACATTGGGCTGGAATTCTTTACATTGTAATGCTCAGGTGACCAAAACATTTTGGCAATATAGTGTATATCATAGGAGATTTAGCTGATTTTTACAATGATCATCAGCTAAAAGAAAAGTGATATTTACAGGTACAGCATTTGGCATATCCCCTGATCCAGAGCAACTTACATGGATCTGAGCAATTAGGGCTTAAGGGCCTTACTCACGGGCCCAACATTGGTAACTTGGTGGTTCTTGGTGGGAATCAAACATTGATCTTTCAATTAGCAGTCCATATATGATAGAATTGATTATGTCACGTGTTGACGCTAGATGTGCTTGCAGTAACTGGAGAGTTAAATGTTGGAAAAGCACTGCTATGTCTGTTTCAGTAAAACCTGTATTATAGCCCCAGTTTCCTGGCTTTGACTATGGCTGCAGATCTTGATGCTCACGTCAATTATGCGAGTATATACAGTGACGGATGATTCAGGTAAAACAGGTAAAAGTTCATTGCATTTAATCAATACATAATTTATATTTACCACATACAAATGTGGTAAAAATATCAGAATCTTGTGATTTGGTCTTCCTTAAACAGTCATCGGTCATATCCCATCTGTGCCACATTAGAGACAAAAAATCTGAATAAAGTCACTTGATACATATAATGTAAACGTGGCCTAACTGGAGTGTCTGCCATGAATGTTGGCGTGGATCTGTTACCCTCTCTGTTGTATTTCTAGTAGTTTTCTAGTTTAATAGATTTTGTGTAATAGCAAATTGAAGACATGATTAAATTATTAAATCTCATCATGCCCTACTGACTTGTATATTATTGTTGAAAAAAATCATCTTAATTGCTCAGTGAAAGGAATATACACGTTGTCCCAGAAAATGTACTTAAGTCCTAAATAACTATAAATGCATTGTTTATTGACTTAAATGCCTAAATGCACATTTACATATGTTCAAACAGAAGATCATCACTTAAAATAAAGGATAGAGGACCAATCCAGTCAGAAAATATTAGCTGAACTGCCATTAGTAGGGTAAAATATTTGATCTAAAAAGAAATAAAAGGTTCACTGTGTTATGAGGTGGCAAATTAGAGTAAATTTTAGTTTTTCACTGTCTTGATGAGACAAAAGACTTTAAGTGACTTCACATATTCGACAGTGTGAGAATTCTGGCCATAAAAGGCAGACACACACAGTTCACCGTCAGGGTACTGCTGTTTCTTTATTTTATCCTGCTATGTTTTTGGACCAGTGGGATGCAGACTTATTTTTTATTACCAACTGATATTATTTTTTGTCTTTGCAAAGCATAAGTAGGAACTAACAGTCACAGTCACACTATTATGTTTTCTTTTTTACGCAAAACTGATCTGGCATCTCCCAGAAAGTTATTTAATTGTATGTATATATATAAATATAAAACCATCTGCATAATAGTAATTAAATATTTTATTCATATACATATATATATATCATATTTAATTACTATTATGCAGATGATTTAGTACAAAGACTTGTTTTCTTCTTTCTGTTTGTCTTACTTATGTTCATTTTCTGTCATGCTAGTGCTGTAATCTTTGTTTCCTTCCTGTTTTATTATTGTGACGTTTGTTCCTCTTTGTCCTTGTGGTGTGTTAACACTGGTCTGTCTTGTGTATATATACGTACCTTCCTTTACATTCTGCATATAATAATTTGATAGAACTATTTAAAAAAAATACAAAATAATTAAATTAACAAATCAAACAAATGAAATGATCAAATTCATCTATTTTTTAGCCGATCTGTTTTATTTCATCTGAAACTTAGGCAATGATAAACTAGGAGTACGAGATTACATTTGACTTCTTCTTGACAGAATTAGACACTTATAGTAAACTATATTTCATTGTTTAAATGTTTCAGCAAAGCTTGTTGTTTTTTGTATTTTCCATTATTATGTTTAATGTGTTATGTTTAGTCTGGAACGACATATAAATATACAATTGTAACAGCTGGAGGTTAATTAAAAGCTGTCAGAAAACAACAGGAATTTCCAGCACAAAATGCATCACTAAATATTTTGGATGTTATAATAGGATGCAAAGACAATTGTATCAATAATAAAAACAAGCCATACTTTTTTAATTTTACTTAATATCCTTAGCACTGCTGCTGGACGGTGGCTGTGGCTTTCCTGTATTGCATGAACGAAAGCAGTCTGGCAAAAGCTCATAACCAAGCGACCACACGCCCGTGTGCTATAACACAACGAGACCAGTCGTTTCCCTCAGCGTAAACACTCTTGGGTCTGAAACTGGACTGGATAAAACACATCTGTGTATTAAAGTCTTTTCAAAAGTCAGGCAAGGAGCTACAAATTAAAACACCATGTCTAAAGTTGCCTATTGCCAATTTATAAAAACTATATGTGGAAATTTCAATAACTATGTATCCTGTACAGGGTCATACAGGATCTGTACCCAATCATACAAACACTGGGAACGGTAAAGGAAATATTAGTTTGTGATGTGAAGTTACAGCAGTGCAAATGTAATAAGACAAAAGTAATTGACTAAACTTAAAGCTACTTGGTGATATGGAAAAAATGCAATCCAAACTTTCCATATTGATTTATGCATTACATATATTTTGATATATAATTGTTATTGCTGACAGTTTTAATAGTATCCCAACATTTTTTTTTTTTTTTTACAATTAGTGAAACAAAGATAATAATTTATTTTCCATCTGATACCAGATTAATGGCTCAAATTTCCCAGTGTATTTTTGCTGTAAGATAAAATTATATTTCTTTTATTTTAATTTATTTTTACTCCTTTCACATTCTCTAACTATCAGCGCATTTTAGGCCAGTTTAAACAAAATCCTTTTATGTATCCATTTTTCTAACCACACAGATAGGAACTCTTGATCAAGAAGCAGAGACAATACGGTTTCATAAAACTCTGATACTTACTTGGTATGTTGAACAGTGTATGCACCACCAAAAAGTTGAGACAAACAGAGCATTTAGCATACATTTAAATATGAAGCGAGATAAACCTCATGCATTAGGATCATGGGAGTGGTAGTTCAGTACATATGGCAGTACCATTCAAAGAGCTATGACAACCATGATGCTTATAGCTCTGTAAATGGCGCTGCTATCTGCACCACACAGATCAAGTCCTTCAGGTTTTCTGGGTTCTTCTGTCTTGTGGAAATGCAATAATGACAAAACAATATAAATACAATAATGGTTTCTTTTTAATCACATGAAAGCTGTTCATTTCAGATGTTGAAATAAGTATATCGTCATGTTCAACTGTAATACAAATTGAATAGAAGTATAAGGCAGTTAATTAAATGATTGTTCAGTATTTATAGCGTTTTCAGCATCAACATGATTTGTAGATTGTATTTACGAATAAGGATATAATTGTGGTCAAAGTAAGCTGTGAAAATATTTAATAAATAGAAATCAGAATATTGTTCTAAGAAGTACAGCTCTTGAGTTACTGACTGAATAAAATGATAATAGAACAGCACTATTATATTTTATATACACACCTAAAAAGCCAATTATTCCTCACTACTCCCACAGAAAAATAGCTTCTTCTATTGATATCACACCCTGCACTGTTACCGCCATTACTCCGTTTACTCCTGACCTGGGGTTTCCGGAGAACCAGGGTGCTTTGCTCTCACCACCAAGATCTCCAGCAGGTGAGCCAGACCCACAGGGTTCTTTCTGATTTTTGACCGAACTTAGTAGTCAGATTAGTGAACACCTGCTTCTACTGTGGTAAGGCTGGGCATCTTTGTCAGGACTGTTCAATAAAAGATAGGGTCTCAGAGTGAATGTGACGGCACTAGGGAACAGTGATGCTAAGACGCCATTTACCACCAGATCCTGCCTAGAGGTTTACGTCATTCATGATTACCGCCAATCTCGTACCAAGGCGCTTATTGATGACTAGAACCTGATATGCACATCCACGGTAGTCGAGCGCCGGATTCTTGTATGCCCTCTGCACTGCCCCGCTTTCTGTCCAAGCACTCAATGGTAATCGTATTGCTTCTAACATGCACCAGACCGACCCAGTCCAGACAACCACACTGAGGCTCTCATGCCCCCATTGTATTAGGCATTCCCTGGTTAACCCACCACAATCCCCATATCGATTGGGCCAGGAATACTATACTCAATTGAATTCCATCCTGCCTGTCATCCTGCCTCCAAGCTACCACCAACAAGGCTGTGGGGATCACGTCCAAAGAGGAATTTCTGGATCTCTCCAAAGTCCTGCCAGCCTATTCTGACCTGAAGGTGGTTTTACGCAAATCAAGAGTCGTCTCGCTCCCTCCTCATTGCCCCTATGACTGCGCTATCGACTCCCTTCTGGGTACTTCTCCTCCTTGTGGAAAGCTATATTCTTTGTCAGGCCCAGAGACCAAGGCTATGGGGACCTATATCAATGAGTCCCTGGCCGTCGGCATAATCTGTCCTTTAACCTCCCCTGCCAGGGGAGGTTGTGTTAAGAATAATGATCAGTCCCTGTGGTCATGCATTGACTATTGTGGCCTTAACGCTATAACGCTGAAGAACCGCTACCCTTTGCCCCTTATGATGTCTGTTTTTGAACTTCATCCAGGGGGCTACCATTTTCAACGAACATTAGTGCTTTTTGGTCTCACTAACGTCCCGGCAGTTTTCCAGGCTTTCATTTATGACGTCTTGAGGGACTTCTTGAACCGATTTGTTTTCGTATATCTGGACAATATCTTGGTTTTCTCTTGATCCCTGAAGGAACACATCAGTCATGTCCGTCAAGTTTTTCAATGCCTCCTGGAAAATAAACTTTATGTAATGCGAATTTCACCAGATTGAGATGGAACCTGCCAAGGTACCTGCGGTCAGAATGCATTGGCGAGTGAGAGTTTCTGGTGATTAAGATGTCCTTGGAGGAATGGAGACACTGGTTGGAATGGACAAATCAACCAATCTTAGTCTGGACTGACCATTGTAACCTAAAATATTTCAGGTCTGCCAAGAGACTAAATGCCCACCAAGCCTGTTGGTCATTATTTTTTTCCTGTTTTAACTTCACTAATTCTTTCTAACCGGCTCCAAGAATCTCATACCTGATGTCCTTTCCAGACAGTTTTCTTCTTCCCTGGAGCAGGAGGTTCCCGAAACTAATCCCCCCCAGTGCCTAGTTGCAGCCGTCACCCTTGAGATAGAGGAGAGGGTCAAGAATGCTTTGGGACGAGAGCTGGGGCCTAGCAATGTTCCCCCTAACTGCCTGTTCGTGCCCAGAGCTATGCGCCCTTAAGCCCTACATTGGACACACAAGTACAGGTTTGTCTGCCCCCCCAAAGGGCACGTACCCTGTTTCTCCTCAAATAGCAATTCGGGTGGGCAGAGATGGAGAGTGCCACCCTCCAGTATGTTGCAGCCTGTGACATCTACAGCCCACTAACCGCCCTCCGGTGGACCTGTTCTGAGCTCTTCCAGTCCCTCATTGACCCGTGGTTCCACATTGCTCTGGATTTGTGACAGGCCTGCCAGTATCCAATGGTTTCAGCTGTGTTATCACCATAGTAAACCCCTTCTTCAAGCCCGCCCATTTTATTCCACCCCCTCAACTGTTAAACTGGTTGTTGAACACGAAGTTCATTTTCATGGGCTCCCCGCTGACATTGTTTCTGACAGGAGACCACAGTTCTCCTTGCTGTTTTGGAATGCTTTCTGCAATACGATTGGGGCCACTCCAAGCCTGTCCTCTGGTTATCACCCCTAGTCTAACCATCAGACAGAACGCACCAATCAGAAGCTGGAGATTGGCCTCAGGTGCATGGCCTCCACAGACTCTAACTCTTGGAGTAAGTTTCTGCCATAGGATGAGTATGCCTATAACTCTCTTTCTAACACTGCCACCTGGCTGACTCACTCAAGTGCTCACTCGAGTACTCACTCAAGTGCTGTCTAGGCTACCAACCTCCATTGTTCCCCTCCCAGGAGGAGGAGGTCAATGTTCCCTCAGCTCAGACCTTTATTAGCTGGTGTAGGACCTGGTGAAAGGCACACACCCAAATCCTCAAGGTTTCTTAGGCCTATAAGCGTCAAGCGGACAAACGTCACGCTGATGTCCACAGGTTCCGGGTGGGGTAGAAGGTAAGCTTCTCTCCAACTGAATAAAGTGAGCAAACTTAAAAATGTTTTTAACTTGTAGTTCAAGCCTTACTTCTATATGGCTGTAGGAAATCTCAAAATATACAATAAAGGAATTTAATGAATGCAAAATCAAGTTCAAATCAAGTGCAAATGTACGACCCTTTTGTACAAGCACTCTCTCACACACTCGCTCAAACACCTTACACAAATGCCACAATGCATGTTTATTTGTGCACAGCACTACAAATAATCTTGCACCATGTGCTGCTTCCTACAAAATATTAATTTATTTAGAAAATCTTGTTTATATTTATATATATATATATATGTAAGTTAAACAGTATGTAACTATTTGTCTATATGGCAGAATGGGGATCCCAATCTATAGTCATTTATAATCCAGGGTCCGAGACTGTACACATTTTATTCAAGAAAAAACAGATTCAAGTAAAATGTGTAAAGTGAACATCTTAAACTTTTTTGACACTAGGTATGCCATCACATTGCCATTTAAGAATTGGGAGAGGGCAAGTCACAGCTTAGATCATGACATCAACCATGTTTATGCTTGTGAAACTGATTGGAATCAATATTGTGGCTCCCCTTCAAAACACCAAACATCTGTCTTCAGTAAGGTCAGCATTCAGAAAAGCTCCACATGACATCTGCCATGGTAATTTAATCCAGACAACAATCTAGGTTACCTTGGGCAATTTTAGTCCCATCAGTATTTGGCAAAGTAGACATTGATTGCGTAATTTTATAATGACACAAAGACAACTAGTTTCTAGGTATCTATATCTTTACAAGGCAGTATAAAGCTGAAGGTATGTATAAGTCAATTTAATATCCATCAAGGGTAAAAAAAACCCAAAAACAAAACTTGGAGTGTCCAGCAAAGTTTAGCCTCAACTTCACTTAACACACCTTTACTTAGTAGGTCTCAGAGTTCACCTATTAGCTGATAAGTCACTGTAGTTGATTAGGCTTGGTCCTAAATAAACGTGGCCTCTAAATTAGATATTACTCATTTAACGTTACAACTTCATATAGCAAGTGTCTTTATATAGCAAGAAGATCCAACTGATTCTCCAACTTGTAATTAGCGTCTAAATTTTAGGGATTTTTGATTAATTTGAATTGATTTAAAGTCATTGGCTTATCGATAATATCATAAAAATATTGATAGTGGGCCATTAATTTTACTGCATGGGGACCAAGTAAGTAAGTACATCTGTTAAATAAACTAAGACTATGTTTTTGTCTGGGCAAAATAGATTTCTTGCAAAATGAAATATGTACAAAAAATATCTGTCATACATGCGTCATGCAATATAATGAGCTGATGTTCACTAAAGAGTAGTATTTCAGATTCAGATTTATCTAAAAATATGTATAATTTACCATTTGAAAAGTTTCAACATATTGTAGCTTATTGCAGTTGAAAAAATATTGTCATATTGTCTTATTGTATTTTTTATTTGTGCCTTTATGAACATTTTCCTTATTTGAATGTTAAATGGATCACAATACGTTCAATAAAAATGAATTTAATACAGAAAATCTAGCTAGTACTATATATTAATGTAACCTATTCAGCAGCATCCGTATGGTGATCGACCAGTAGATGTTTGTTGAAATGAGTATGAACCAGAAAAAAATTCTTCTGGTCTACTAAATGTGTACCTACTCAGTGGTGGTCATTGCATCATATAGTATGAAACTGTATTTACAAACTAAAACAGACCTGCCACTTATTATTATATATAATCTTAAACCAATACTTGGTAGGTTCATTGAGAATTCTGGATGATGCTTATATAATCTAAACATCTAATTTTGTTTACTTCATTTTATATTGTTTATGGACTCTCAAAAAAGCTTAAGATATCTGAGATATAAACAAATAGAGGTATTATACAATGTTGAATGCACTGTGATTAGTATGGGCCTTCATATAGCTCTGTTTATGTTACATGTTTATGTTCCGGATTTTCAAGCAATAATCTATGCTTTCAAAGATATTTGATTAGAGCATACATGTCTGGAAGCTAAAACAGCATCCTTCAGATAGACACCATCTAAAACGTAAATCAATAAATGTTTCCTGTTTTCTCTTATAATTAACTTAAGCTGCGGTATTTATTTTTTAAAACTAGATGGAGTTTTTGAGGGTGTGAAAAAAAGTTAAAGTAACTATAGTCTATACTATAGTAACTTTTCTTTATTGTCCTTCGGCTGCTCCTGTTAGGGGTTGCACATTCGACTTGGCAGGGTTTTACGCTGGATGCCCTTCCTAACGCAACCCTCCCATTTATCAGGGCTTGAGACCGGCACTAAGGCTCCACCCTAAAGGCTGGGTATTTATGGCCAATTTAGACTTACCAATCCGTCTAATGTACATGTTTTTGGACAGTGGGAGGAAACCAGAGTACCCGGGGGAAACCCACGCAAACTCCGCACAGAAAGACCCCAGACCCTGGAACCTGGGACCTTCTTGTTGTGAGGCGAGCAAGGCTAACCACTACACCACTGTGCCGCCCCTCCTATACTATAATAACTATAGTAACTATAACTTAAACGGGTCACTTTGGTTATTGGTTATAATAACTTAACAACACAACAACAAATACAGCAAATCATTTAGCAAATCAGTAAATCAATGAATCTGAGAATCAGTGTTTATTACAGGTTATTAATTAAAAACAAAAGTTCCACTTGTTTGTTTTAACAAAAAGGTGAATATCTACATTTTAATAGGTTCTGAAAGCTGATTATAAAGACAACATTTATTATCAAATCTATTCTAAATTCTAAATATAATTCAAAGTTTTAACCACTGCTCAAATCACACATTCATGTCAAATTTTCATCTAAAATTCTATATGCCTGGAAATGCACAGATATGGCGGATATTGAACTTAACTGTTTGCAAGCAGGAGTGTGTTGTGTCCGTATGGTCAGAAGATTTGCTATGACCATATTCGAGATAAGATATCAGATTGTCAAAATACCATACAATGACCTCCAATTTTCTTTTAAGCACCATCTGGTTGCTTTAAATTACAGTGTTGGCATATCTAGTGAGTCTCTTCCTGCCAATCACAGACAATTTTACAGTTTTTAAGGTCTAGTTTTAATTTGTTCAGAGTTCCAATGTTCTTCTAGACAGGATGAGGTACAAAAATAGGTTAGATATTCATTAATCAAATTTATTGATTTTCAATAATAATGTGTAATTAATAATTTCAATAAAAACAAAATACTTAAAAAATTTTTTTTAGATGTATTAATAAAATTTTTCCTCTTCTCCTTCCGGCTGATCCCGTCGCCATAGCGGATCGCTCTTCCACTCCAACTGTCTGCATGTCTTTCCTCACCACATCCATAAACCACCTCCTTGGTCTTCCTCTTTTCCTCCTGCCCAGGACCTCCATCCTCGGCATTCTTCTACCAATATACAGCATGTCCCTCCTCTATACATGTCCAAACCATCTCACCCTAGCCTCCCTCACATTGTCTCCAAAACATCTGAAATGCACCGTCCCTCTAATAAACTCTAATCCTGTCCATCCTAGTCACTTCCACTGAAAATCTCAACATCTTCAACTCTGCCACCTCCATCTCATGTCTTTTTGACAGCGCCACTGTCTCTTCTCTAAACCGTACAAAAGTAATGTAAATATTATTTGGGTGGGAGAGGTAGAGCTTAATGTATGCATGTTAAAATGTGTTCCAAAAGGTTGAGAATCACTGACAGTCTGCCAATGCAACTAAAAGAGGTACTCAGAGCTAATCACAGAATGGAAACAGTGTGGTTTGTTTTGTTTGCTTATCAATATGTAATACACCAATCGACTTGTATTCCTCAGGTTTTTTTTTTTTATAACTAACTGAGTGTGGAATTATATCTCATTTTTGAGCCAACAGAAGGACCAGCTGGAACCTGAGCACTAAAATATAAGCCCCAAGTACTGGTACACGTACATAGTACATTCAGCCACTCACTCTAGGAAATAAACAGACACCAGATTAAAATGCTGAATAATGTTATACCTACTCCACAACATGCCAAAGAAAAACTGCTCCAATAAAAAGCCATTTAACGCACTGCACTTCACACAGACACTCACTCTGAATCAACCAGGAATAGGAAGTGTGTGTGTGCGTGTGTGTGCATGTGTGTTTCAGTGAAAGACTCACTTGCAAGCTCTTCACACAGCACTAGACAGGAACAGGCTTAGTGTTGCAGAACCAGAGCAGGAATTTAGAAGCAGAGGAGCAGCCGCTGAAGAGGAAAGCAGACGAGACAGAGAGGGCAGCAGAGAGGCACATGTAAAGAGAAGGAAAAAGGTGGAAAAGAAAATCAGAAAAGAGAAGAGGAGAAGCAGGTTAATGCATTTCTACACAGTTTGCTTTGTTTGGGTGTCCTAGCACCATAAAAATCTTTATTAGAATTTAGTAAAGGATGATATTAATATGTCTTACATCACTGTGAATTAAATGACATGAATTCATTTCAATTATTTTCCAAGAATCTGAAAAACGACAATTACATAAGAGACAAATATGGAAGGAAGTTGAAGTATCAGTGTTTTGTAACGGTGAGTTAAGTTTTCAGTATAGTAAAGTCTTAAAAACAATGAACATATTGCATCGTTTGCACAGCCTAATCCTAATTCTATTAATAATTCTATTATTATAAGCAAACTTTTCCAAATTGGGTCATGTGAACATCACCAACTGAACAGCCGACTCATTTTTACCATTGCACAGAAACCACAACTGAGTTCTATCAAGGGTGGAAATTTCATTGTAATGGAGAGAGCAGCTGATGGTAGCTTGGCAATGACATACACCTCCGGAGCGCAAACCACCAAGTGCTTTGGTAAAAAAGAAACTACCAGGTTAGTGCTTTTAGGCCCCTAAATTTGAAGAACGAGAGCTTTAATGATTATTACAAAACACGTAACTTGTCTTATGAATGCATAAACATCAGGATGTTTCATTTGAAAAGAAATTAAAAATGTTTTTAATTTATTTAATTTCTTTAATTTATACTGATTACAGCATAACTTAAAGCAAAACAACCCCTGTCAGCATTCCCAGGCATTCTTACCTAATATATTTATTTCTCATTTTTACTGTTTTACATCATTTAATCAGTGAATAAATTAATTACTCAGAAGCCAAATTCTTTGTTCTACTATACATTACAATGCACCATTGCCTTTAATTTATGCAGTGTTACATTAGTATCTACAACAGGTCTGCTTTAAAAATATATTTGGTCCTGGGAACCCTATATCACTGATGAGATGGTGATGTTTCATGCTAACAGATTGCTGTTACTTTAATTTGCTCAGCAAATACTGGTCCTCGCTAATCAATGAGGAGAGTCCCTTAAAATCCTCTTTGTCTAACCTCAACAAACAAATTGCATGTAAAGATCATATAATAGTGCTACTAAAATAGTTCCAAAATATTCACCAAAAAACAATGACTTACTTTACCCCAGATGGAGGCTAACTGTCTGGCATTTACTTTGATATCTATATGACCCACCCCAAAAAGTGTCCAAAGCCAAGTGGATTTATTCTAATATTCATGTACCTACATTCATAGGTGGTGTGGTGGTGTGGTGTTTAGCAGAATTGACTCAGAAAAAAGGTGCCAGGTTAGATACCCAGGCAAAGGGGCTTTTCTAACACTGAGTTGCATGTTTGTGTGGGTTTACTCCAAAAACTCCAGCTTCCTTCCACAATCCAAAAACCTGTACATTAGGTTGATTGGTTATTCTAAATTGCTCATAGCAGTGAGTGTGTGTGGTTGTGTATCTATGTGGCACTCCGATGGACTGGCAACCGGTCTAGGGTGTACCAATGCCTTTTGCCCTATGTGTGCTGGAATAGGTTTCAGCAGAGCCCCTGTGACCACGAATTAGAGAATAAGCAGGTCCGAAAATGAATGAATGAATAACTAAATAAAAAAAATAATAAATCCACAACACTGAGTTTTCAGCGCATAATATATAGATTCTGAACACTGTGTGACATGATATCTGGACATGACAAGAAAGCTCTTTTTAATGTACAGTGTCATGATATCCATTAACTGCATCCTAGATGTGCATGAATGCATGCATGTAATGCTGTGTTTGATCTGTGCCATAAATCTAACCCAAATAAACACCTAATGCGATTCACATGTAGAAGGTTTACCATTGAACAAACCGAACGAGATATGGCTCAGCTCCATTCAATGGTGAGATCTGACATGTGCGTCCTTTCATGGATCGGCTGCATCTAGTAAACATTCTGCAAAGGCTGTTTGAGGGAGCGATGAGCCTCGATGCCTGTTTCACATTACATCTGCGTATTAATCAGTTCTGCCAGTTTGTAACGTTCTGCAGCATTTATAAAGTTTACCGAGCGGAACACACCAGAACATAAGCTGCTTCTGTCAAACTCTTTCTAACATGTGCAATTTTGCATTGAAAGTTTTAGCTAGAATAATTACATCCAATATCTCAGTATCTGTTTTCAGGAATTTCTAGGTCTGTGTGGTGTGTCAGTGGGAGTAAGACTGAGTACATGTGTGTGAATGAGAGGGAAGGCAGTGGAGTGGTGAGGTTGCAGGGAGAAGAGATAGTGAAGGTGAAAGAGTTTAAGTACCTGGGGTCAACAGTGCAAAGTAATGGTGATTTTATAGTACTGTAGTGAGACCACCAATGTTGTGCGGTTTAGAGACAGTGGCATTGTCAAAAAGACAGGAGGAGGAGCTGGAGGTGGCAGAGTTAAAGATGTTGGGATTTTTATTGAGAGTTATGAGAATGGACAGGATTAGAAATGAGTTTATTAGACGGACGGCGCATGTATGATGTTTTGGAGACAAGGTGAGGTTGAGATGGTTTGCACATGTGCAGAGAATGGACATGTAGTATATTGGTAGAAGAATGCTGAGGATGGAGGTGCTGGGTAGCAGGAAACGAGGAAGAATAAAGAGGGGGTTTATGGATGTGGTGAAGGAAGTTATGTAAGTAGTTGGGGTGAAAGAGGCAGGGTAGTGTGGAGATGAGCGTTCTGCTGTAGAGACCCCTAACGGGAGCAGCCGAAAGGAAAAGAAGACTAGGTCTGTGTGGTATAAGGGCAAATAATGCTACCGCAGAATGAACTGTCAACAGAAATGAATATTTTTATTCAGTGAACTTGAGCAATGTGGGCAGTAGGGGTTAAGGTTAAGACGCTGAGTTGTTTATTGGTTTAATGGGAGGACTTGATTCAAGCTTGATTCAAGCTCCACTGCCAGTCAGCCACTTGAGGGTCCTTGAGCATTCCAACTCGATTTACTTTTGTCAATTGTGCACTAGATTTGTTATTAAAAACAAATTAAAAAATGTTTGCAGTTTCTAAAGAAGAGATGCTTAGAATTTGTCAAAAACATGAAAAAAGAAAATAAAGATGAAGAATAAGAAGAATATTGTTACATATTTATAAACGAAATAAGTCCTTTTAGTTGCTAAATATTTGGGGTTTATTTAGTAAATGAAATGTATGATGCATTTTGTTGTTTTTTCAGGATAAACTACCTAATTAAATAACTATGTTGTCAAATATATCAGAATTTTGAAATAAAATTATTCATACCGTTAACTAGAATTTTCGTCCTACCGCCCACTCCACTGTTTTACTAGTGAAAGGCAGTGGGTTATATACTCAACCTTTGGATTAAATGAGAGACAATCTTTCACTTTGATAGGTTTATAACTTTAAACATGCTACTGTTGCACCACTGTAGGTGCCATGCTGTTATCAGTGTATGTATGTGTGTGTGAGTGTAAATACACTTAACTTACACACAGTCATACACAAGCCAACATAAATCTCAGAGAGAGAGAGAGAGAGAGAGAGAGAGAGAGAAAGAGACAGACAGACAGAGAGAGACAGAGAGCGAGACAGAGAGAGAGAGAAATAGAGAGAGAGTGAGAGAGAGAGAGAGAGAGAGACATAATGACATACACAGAGAGAGAAATGACAGAGATGTATATATAAGATCCGTTGTTTCTGTTTCTTGTTGTTGTAGTTATGCGTTAAGGGCCTTGTTCAGGGGCCCATCAGTGGCAGCTTACTGGTATTAGGACTTGAACTGACAGTCTTCTGATCAGCAGTATAACACCTTTACATCACTAAGCTTCCACTTCCCCATAAAGTTTTGTTTTAACATATAACGTGTGCAAAAGCCACTGTCTATTAATAAGTGTAGCTCTTATTGCTTTACTGGACATATTCTTTGAGTTCAGAAATGAATATGTGACTATGAATATGTATTGTACACAGGTAAATCCTATTTAATTCAAAATATTCTAAATGTCACTATGTGTGTGTGTGTCTGTCTTTTTCACTATTTTTAGAATTACCGTTAATACTAAATGATGTTAGGACTCATTGTGTTATACATAAGGCCATTGAGATGATTATCGAATGCTGTGGTTCAGGGGTATGTAATTACAGATGTCAGAGAACAAAATGAAAAGCAATCCCGGATGAACGTTTACCGTAAGAGACTGTGAGATCATCCAGACATCTATAGACACAACTGTTAAGTATGTTTATTAAATTATAAGGGCTGTGGTTCCTAGACTCAGGCAGCCATAAAGCAATCTTACTGATGGCCTAATAAAGAGTGGAGATAAAGAAGCTGTTTGGGCGGGGGGGGGGAATCAGAAGTAGTATCAGATGTAGAATAATTTCTGCTAAGTGTACTTATAGCAAATTGCAGACTGTACAACACCAGATCAAAATCACTTGGAAAATGTACTATTGTCTGGGCTTCGACTTAATCGCAGGTGCGTTGTGGATAATCACACACATTAATTTTGCAAGGAACTTGCATTTGGTAATTAAAAGCTATTAGTGTTTGCAAATAATTCGAGTTGTTATCAAAGGAGCTGCTTATGCACTAAGAACATGGAAACAGATGGCATTAAACTAGTAAGCCAAGACCTATAAAATACAGCTACACAACCTGCACAAAATCCACATTCAACAAACTAATGAAATCGTAAAAAAGTTTTTTATATTTTAAATTTTAAATTTTAGCCTTGGATACATAACAGAAATAAAGCTAATTAAAATTGTATAAACTTAATTGAATCTCATTGTAATAAAACTGAACTTTAGTACAAGCATTATAGTGATATTCATTTGATAAAACTTTCCCAGTTCCCACATGTAAATCAACATTTAAAGACACAGCAGCAGAGGGGTTATGGTTACTGCTTCAGTAGTAGGTTCAGGGGTGGACTGCATTAGAAGAGTATGTAAACAGTCAGTTCTTGCTGCTTTGAATGATGTTATATTGTATGTGTTGTATTTATTATATTGTTTGTGATTAAATACTGTCATTTTGTAACAACATCCTGACAAGGGACTGCAGAGTTAGAGTTATAACTAACCATGGCAAAACATTTAGATTTTTCCTGTATATTCATTCATTCATTCATTTAATCATTCATTCATGTTCTTGTCCGCTTATTCCCTAATTCAGGGTCACGTGGGGCTGCCGGTGCCTATTCCAGCACACATACGGCAAGAGGCGGAGGTACACCCTGGATGGGTCGCCAGTTCATTGCAGGGCCATGACATAGACAAAAAACAATTCACACATACATTCACTTCTATGGACAATTTAGAATCACCAATCGACCTAATCTGCATGTTTTTGGACAGTGGGAGGAAACCGGAGTAGCCGGGGGGAAACCCACACAAACCCACACTTTCTGTACAGAAAGATCCTCGAGCCAGGATTAGAACCCGGGACCTTCTTTTTGTGAGGCAAACGTGCTAACCCCTATGACATCGAGCCGCCCCTGTATAAAGAAATGAAATAAAAAATGGAAAAAAGAGGCAGATGCAAGAAGTGTGGACTAGCAGAGACTACATCAAAATTCCATATGAACATTAAATTGAATAAAAACGTATATTTGCCTTGTTTAAAAAATTGTCACATGACATTGTCATGTAATAGTATAAATATGTTAAGCTGGATTTTTATTTGGATGATTCAATACAAATAAAGCAAAAGTCATAAAATCAATCAAATCATCATAATGATGATTTTTATTAGACAGTTATAATAAACTAATATTCAACTATTCCAATTCCAACAACTTCTACTTCAACTCCTACTTTAATAAAAAAATATCTGACAAAAAAGTCAACATAATGAAATGGGACAGAAGCAGGACAGTTGTTCTGGTCTGGGTTAGCACTAAAAGGGTTAGCACTCTTTAAAAACATTTGGCTTTCATGGATCATATATTTAATACAATCACAATAGAGTTAAAACTTGGAAAGGCAGCTGTTCAGAGACCCCAGCATACATCTCATCCATCACGTCTCTGTTTATCAGCCAGATTTACATGCTCACTGCTTTGCCATTTGGAAGCAGTTCCATGATTTACATTCCAATTTTCAAGTACAGCAGAAGTCAAGCAGTGGCCTGACATTGACATTGACAAGACATGATTTTTGGGCTTTATTTTTTTGCTTAGAAAGAACTCAAGGGATAAGAACTGCCTTTCTCTCTTAAGGTAAAAAAAAGTATTCTCACTAATCTAGCACCTGACATGACACAGAATAAGAACTGACACTAACTTCCTCTGTGTTAGAAGTGGTTACTGCACTTCCACGCCAAGGACTGAGGCAGACTTGCTCTACGGTTCACTATTCATTTTATGGTTAATTACACCCTTCTATTTCAGGCTCATCAAAACCTCTTTTGCAATGACTGTTCCTGTTTAGATTGTGTGAAAGGTCAGAATACAGTTGTAGCTATTTTAACTGGAGTTTGTTTTGTTCTTCTGATTTTCCAAACAAGTTTAGTTCATGTTTGTGTCCATTATCTGTTTTAATGGCTAATCATTCTTTGTCAGCTAAACCACCAAATGTTAAAGTCACTTTTTATTCTATTGTCATGAAAAAAATTTATTAAAGTTAACCTTATAGATTCTAAATGGTCCTTATTGCTATTCTATCTGTACCACTTACTGTATCTAATTTATATGACCTATAGTCATGGGTTCAACTGTAATTTCTATATTTCTTTTATAATTTACACATGGTTACACTAAAACTGTTTCCCAGAGCATCACTTGCACTTTGGGCATACACACTGTGATTTGTTTAGGATGGTGGAATGTGGTAATACCTGCCGATTTGGTATCTTTAATCCTCTGATTTATCACACCTGAACCAGTTAATCAGTCTTGGGTAGGTCAGAGGTAGCTGTAAATCAAGCGGAAGATAAAGGAATAAGGATCATGAGTTACCCAACACTGCAGCTTACAAGGATCTGATACAGATTTTTTTTACCGATCTAGTTATCGTCTAAATTGCATAAGTTTAAAAAAATGTTTGTGCATATAAACTGAAGTTAATAATTGCCATTCATTCGCTACAGCAATAAACTGGTGCAAAGGAGCGTCCAACAACAGCAAAATATATTGCTGTTAAGTTAAAACAGACATTAAAGCAGCAGACATTTATGTTTTTAATTCTGACCTTCATTTGGACCTTGGTCTTGGTTTAGGTTTTTATCATAAGCGACCTGACAAAAAAGTATTGGGATGTGGTAGATTGTGGAGCAAATAAAATGTATGTTCTCTTGTAGGGCTCAGGGAACCTCACTACTCTGGGTATTGCAAACAATCAAAACTTCCAGGAAGACACAATTTGAAGTCATTCAAGGAGATTCCAGTTTGTCTAGGTCTCAGTTGAAAGTTAATTTAATAGAACAACAGATGATTCTCCATATGTTTAATCAGTTAAACTACTAACACACAAGCACGACTGTCCTTAAACAACCAGATGCCTCTTTGTTATTTAGTATAGGGTCTTGTGTTTTGCAGGCCAGTACTGGGCTAAGGTATCCTAACTCTGTATATGCTTCCTGCGCTCTATGGAAGCGCCCAGAAGTAAAATTGAAAACGAAAGACATGGTACTAGTTTAAAAAAATCATAATGAGGTATCCATATGATACCAGTGAAATTAGCTATGTATATACCTGTACATATCTTATACCACAATTTCTGTTATGTAATGAAAAAAAAAAGGATTTCAATAATCAGTCATATCTAAACTCATCTAAAGGAAAATTGTAATAATTTACTTTAAAATCTGGGTAAAGTTTAATTAATTAAAAAAATAATATGTAACCTTAAGTAATCAATTATGTATCCATAAACCTCCTGGACAGAGTAATTACATGTACATTATTTTGATAAATACCTGTATGGAATGCAGTGTGTGTTGGGATTAGTATAAAAATGTAGTAAAAATGTGATTTGCCCCAGCCTTCAAAAAGTTCTGGTGACCTTTGCTGGAGGCAGGTCTGAGAAATTAATCCATCCACCCGTCCGTCCTTCCGTCCTTCCGTCGATCCATCCATCCATCCATCCATCCGTCCATCCATTTATCCATTGAACCATCCATATTAATATTATGCTAACATTGCATCACTACCACCTTAAACACCTTTTAACTATTTTTTGTAGTTAAACAATCAAAAACATTTTTAAATACATTCTGTCTGCATCATACCAATCCACGATCAAACACATCTGTGGAAGATAACTTGCTCCAGTATCTGAATCGACCCTATATAGGAAGATAATGTCTAAATACAACGACCCTAGAGTTAATCTCATGCTGTGTTCCCATGGCTACAAATTAAATGTTTAAAAAATGGCACACTGTTGCTAATGCACCCAGTTTATTGTTGCTGCCTTTTGAGAAAGATATTTTATAAGCCACCAATAATACAATGCGTGTTTAAACCTGACTTTTAGCATTTTTAATCTTTGCCATAAGAAAATAAATCGGCTTAAAGTTTTGATGCCTCTAATTCTTTAATCTGTGAAATAGCCAGAAAGCAACAAGGAACATAGATCGAAGTCTCCTTAATCCAGTGTATAAATCCAGACATCAGGAGAAATTTATCAGATAGAATAGAACAACAAGGTAACCATAGGACATTACTCATATTTGGAAAAGATTTATTTCATTCAGTATTAGTTACTATGTGTCACAAAATAGCCTCCTGAAAACTCATCTTTTTATGGCAACAAGAAATCTATTGCCGTTGTAGTGTTTTAAAAAATAATTATGGGAAGTGGTAGCCTAGTGGTTAAGGTGTTGGACTAATACCAGAAAGACCGGGATTTGATTCCCACCTCCAGCAAGCAACCACTGTGGGCCCTTGAACAAGGCCCTTAACCCACAATTGCTCAGTTATAAAAAAAAAAAGAGACCAAATGTAAATCGCTCTGGTTTAGAGCGTCTACCAAATGACAAACTGTTAGTGTAATTAGAAGAAACATTAAAATGAATAAGAAACCGTACATAAGTTTTTGCAGTATGTTCCTATATCAGAACATACATGTTCTATCACAGAATTAATAACGTATGTATATATGATGTCCCTCAGGAGTTTAGCCTAAAGGATCCAGCTGGCTAAACTCGATATTTAAAGCAGTTTGCAATTCTACAGTCAAAGCCTGAGGGAGCTCAGACCTTAGACCTAATCATGGAGGCAAAACAGATGGAAAAAGTCTGTTTAGTGCAGTTTTAGTTTAGACCTACTAAGTTTACAGTAGTTTTAGTTTAAAAGAATTCCTAAACTGATGATAGAATGATGTAATCGGTCTAAGGTGAGAGTGCCTCTCTAATAAGGAATTTGAAATGTTATAAGGCAGTGAAGTGCAGGAAGAGAGAGAATAAAATAACAATGAGACAAGTGTGGGAGAATAAGTTGATGGCTTAGGGATGTTTCAATTTTTTTTTAATTCTCATGGGAGAGTCCATATTACAGTTGCCTCTAAACAATAAGGTCCTTGGGTTCGAATCCATATCCCTGCGCTTGTGTGGGTTTTCTCCAGGTACTTCGGTTTCCTCCCACAGTCCAATGACGTGTAAATTAGGTTGACTGGTGATTGTAAATTGCCCATGGGTATGAATGTGTGTCTGAGTGGTTGTTATGTGTGGTATGAAAGGCTAATTGATAAAGTTCTTTTTATATAAAAATAATGTTCTTTTTATATCCTACAAAAATGTCATCAATTTCCTGTATCAGGTTAAAAAACATTTTACAATGTATTTTTATGTAAGATTGTTATAGTGTGAATGTTCACAGAAGTGTCTCAGTGAACCACTTTTAATAATAACGACAGCCTTTTTAATAAAACCTGCTTTGTGGCAGCCATTTTGGGTTCAGTGTAAGAATTAGTTCTTTCCATCCCAGCCAATCAAATGGCATATCACTAGAAAGCACATGATGCATGTACATCAGAAATTGATAGTGTAGCTCAAAAAACATTTTTGAAAACAACCCCCCCCCACCCCTCCAAAAAGAACGTTTTGCTCTACAACAGTTTTAGGAGTTTGTTACACTGTTTGTGATTGTATCTGTATCAGTAGTGAAATGTTCTAGGTTATAACTATAAGCACTGTTTGTACGTCACTCTCGACAAGAGTATCTGCTAAATGCAGAACTGTAACTGTAACTTACCTCCACATCAATTCCACATTCAAACCATCATTCAATCAGACAGTTATGTGGCAGCAACAAAGTGCAGAAAAATCCCACAAATGCAGGGAAAGATTTGCCATTTCTGTTCAGATAAAAATCTGGAAAGGCAAATACATGATTTGCTCTTCCGGATCTATATGTACTGTGCTTGTGATTTTGGCTGGTCTTTTTCTTCTTCTTATTGTCGTATAATAGTGTTTACTGCCTTGAATTATTTTGACCTTGTTCTACTGGCTTTTTCCTCTCATTTGTTTTAGGAAACTGTTGTGTGTGAAAATCCCAGACGATTAGCAGTTTCTGAAATACATGCCAAATTTTTCACACTTTCATCTTGCGCTGGTGCCTGGGCGGCGCGGTGGTGTAGTGGTTAGCACGCTCGCCTCACAACAAGAAGGTCCCGAGTTCGATTCCCGGGTCTGGGGTCTTTCTGTGTGAAATTTGTTGAGGACAATGTTCTCCCCGGGCTTGCGTTGCTTTTCCTCCGGGTAAACCGGTTTCCACCCAATGTCCAAAAAAATGTACATTAGCGTAAAAACCCCGCCAAGTCGAATGTGGCAACCTAACCTTAATGGGAACAGTCCAAGTACGAAAAAAATAAATAAGTCTTGCGCTGGTGCCGCTTGATTGGCTGATGTGTTAAAATGACTTTATGTTCATTTACTCCCTTATCCAGAGAAACCTACTTTTATCTTATTTACCCAAAAAGCAGTTTTGAGTGTTTGAGTCTTTATGGTCTGATGTTGTATAAAAAAATTTTGCTAAGATTTTTTAGACCCATAATCATTGACCTTGGCTCATAATGTTTTCATAGCACATAATTTTAGATGTGAAAATACTAACCATAAATGATGTCTATGTTGCTTTTAAATGAGCTAAAATCATTTTTTTATTTGTTCTTCTCAAGTTGTTCTGATTGATGTTGATTAAAACATAGTAATTTGATAGGACCACCAGAATCATGAGCATGGCCAAGGTAACAAAATATGAACACTGCATGAGGGTTAAAAGCCTTGCTGGGTATGGGCTACCACTACACACAATAGAAAATGGCATTGTTTGCTGTTATATTGAAACAAATTGGTAAAAGATAAATGAAATAGACAGCAATGTCTAGGTCTAACACATAATAGGTCAATTCCAACTTAAACGCAAACAATAGAAGAACAAGTATTAGCAATAGTAAGGATTTCAAATAATTTCACTTACTTGAGCACATGTGTGGAGCCATTGATCTGTGTAGCTGTGCAGGGTGTTCTCGGTGCGAGAATGGAGGGCCTCCGATAACGCTGGTGACCACAGCAGAGGATGATGAGGAAGGCACGACGGAAGGACTTGTTGAGGAAGGCATAGAGGATAGGATTGAGCATGGAGTTGATGTAGCCCAGCCACAGACACGCTGCCCAAAGCTGCTCGGGCACTGTGTAGTCTATAAAAGGGTCCACGACATTGGTGATGAAGAATGGAGCCCAGCACAGGCAAAAGCAGCCCATAATAATGCACAAAGTTTTTGCTGCCTTAGTCTCCGTGCGCATGCGGTGATTTCGCTGGTGTTCAGCACTTTCGGGGCCGGAGGCCGCACCACCTGCCCTCTGCAGCATGCTGATCTGACGTGCATGCTCGCGGGCCGTTACATAAATGCGTTGGTAGGCGAGCACCATCAGTCCCAAGGGGATGTAGAATGCCACCACTGAGCAGGTGAGAGCATACGGCTTGTTCACCATAAACACACACACCGTGGAGTTGCCACTAAACTTCCGCGCTTCTATCTGCGAGAAAGGAGGGGAAAGATTTATCACAACAACAAATGCACATTCAGCACCTGGATAGAAGACCTCATACTCCATTTTATTCTCTGTTCTATTCTAATCTGTTGATCCTTGGACTTGAGACACTGCCAATTTGTCAGTGGTCAGTGGAGGAAATGTTTTCTAACCAATTGCATTTAAACCCAGTGAAACCTTAAACAGAACAACATTAATGAAAAACACTACTATGTTTATAAAGACAGTCTTTTAGAAAAGACCCAGAACCTGAACCTAAATCAACACTTAATTCCTCCTACATAACACAGAACTGGTTTGTGTGAACAATGTTGCAGAAATCTCACTTTCCTCCATTGAAACACACTTGGATGCAACCCAAATAAATAGTTCTGTACAGTGTTCTCAAGTGGACAGAATCCCGATAAGCGTAACTATAAATATATACAATTTTATAAGTTTGTGATGTGCTGTATATTAAAACAAAGTCATTAAATATTAAAACTCTCTTATATGAACGCTAGTTTCCAATTCCACCGCTATTGTAGCTGAATGAACGTATACCCTACAATTAATCTCCAAACTGTAGTTAAAAGCCTTTCTGGAACGATTAATGATTAATCTAACCTCTATGTTTGATTGAGATGGTCAAGTGTAGAACTAAACAAAATATGGATACAGATCTTAGTCTATATATCATACATAAATACAAAAATAAATGATAAAAATAAAATTTTTCACAATAGTCTATCGATATCTGAACATCTAGTATCGATACCTATTTAAATTTATGTTTTAAACTGATTTACCCTAATATTTCTTTAAAACCCCTAGTGAGAGTCGAATGACTTTCTCCTCCACTCCTGTAGTTGTCACATAGTCTCAGTAGCAAACATAATGTATAAGGGCGTCTGTGACTTCTGTGTATTTGTTGAATTTGTAGCTACATATTTATTACTTAGAATTATTTGAAAGTATTACAATATGTCTTTTATTGCAATACAGTATATTATGAACCATGTATCCTGATATGTATTATATCGTGAGGCCCCTGCCATTATACAGCCTTAGACATGTGTCCAAAAACCTTAGCCAATATGGTGTATATTTTTCTCTTTACTCTTCTACCAGCACTAATTCTCTCCTTTGTGAAGCACAATCAGTGGATCTGGCTGTGTTTTTGATGTTCTGACTTTAAAGTGTGCAGCTACAGTAAATTAGCATCTGGATCAACCCTTTATTAGAATAACATTTATGTATTGCAAATATTTCCGAGGTAAATAACATAAGGCAGCCCAACACAAATCAAACACTCTCTCATGTTTCTCCACAGCAGGAAAGGATCTTTAGGATTACTATTGATAGACAGTAAAGAGCAAAGAATTCCACTGTGTATTCAGTTAATGAAACGGGTTGCTCTAATGCGAAATAAATAACCTCTGAGTTGATGATGCCACCGTGTTATGAAACTCCTCTACATGAAATCATTGACGGTGAGTGAAGAAAAACATTCACAGGATGTCATTTAGACAGCATTTCCTCTGACTGCCTGAGTTTCATTACAGCGAATCCATCTTCATCCAGGACTGTTTAATGTTTGTTTACAGATGTTTTATACGTTTTAACAGGGTGATATAGCAGTTTATTTCTTTTATATCGTACTTGTGAGCGAGGGTGTTATTAAATTAATCTCTTTCTGAAAGTTCCTGAACAGACGAAGGATGTTGCTGTCGCCTCCTTAAGCATGTACGGGATATAATATTGATCGAGAATACGGAAATATCTTATGAAATCCAGTAAGAACTATAGAAAAATCTTAACTGCAACACATTTTTATTTCTATTGAGCTGATTATCTCACTGAATGACTAATCGTTTTACTGAAGCAAATCTGTTTACATATCCAACCTAAAAAGTGAAAACATTCCACAGCCGAGTTCGTTTTTGAACACTGGTCGAGCTGCGACAGCTGACGGATGTGACTCACCAAATCGTTTATTCCGATGCTGTTCCAGCCTTGCATAATTGGTAAGAATGATATGACAGTGGGGATAATCCAGCATCCTCCTATCATAAGAGCAACTCTCAGTGGGGTCATCTTGTTTCTGTAGACCAATGGCTGACAACAGATGGCATAGTACCTGCAACAAAGAGTACAGTTTATAATATATAAAACCAATTCAATGCAAATAAAACCGTGCCATAATGTATAAAACTATTAACCATGCTCTCCTACTACATCCATTGTTAGTAGCCACATCTATAATCACTCATACAACCTGTTATGGGGGTCTGTTGGAGCCCTTCCAAGCGCACATAGGGTGAGAGGCAGGGGTACACCCTTGACAGGTCGCCAGTCCATCTCAAGGCCACACATAGACAAACAACCACTTACACACACATTCACTTCTATGAACAATTTAGCACCACCAACCAACCTAATCGACATGTTTTTGGACCGTAGGAGGAAACCGGAGTACCCTGAGGAAACCCACACAAGCCCGGGAAGAACATGCAAACTCTGGACAGAAAGATCCCTGGCCAGGGAATCGAACCCAGGACCTTCTTGTTGTGAGGCTACCACGCTAACAAAAATATGAGCAAACAAAAAAGGAACACCAGCCTTAACCCCAAATTAGTTTTTGAACTAAGTATGAACATTTTAAATAATGGTTTATTTAATAAAAAATAAAAAAATGTTCGTTCAATATGTATAATATTGTTTATTTTATTGATATGTAACCTAATACATGAATGATAAAGTTTTGTTGTTGGTTTCTGACTGTTAGTTGTGTTAATTATAGAAAATGTTGTAATACATTACCAATTTTATGTTATTAAAGTATGGCAAGATGTCATTATTATACCGATTGTGCCATTTTAAAATAAAAGCCAGACTCTTATAACAATTGAAAACTATTTTAGACTTATGCAATCAGAACTGCACATTTTACTATGTCAGGCAAGATTTCTAATAACCACCAATAAAAATCCTTTTTATCCAAAGCAATGAAAAGGATATTGACTTTCTGGGTGACATTCATCATGTTGTAAGTATATCCTGTACCGGATGATCGATGACTTCTGAATAAATGCAGAAGAGAAAAATGACAGGCAGCAGGCAGGTTTGGATTTTCTACAACACCAATTGAGAAAATATCCAGATGAATGTGAGTCTGGTGTGGAGGAAGTTGTTGATGAATGTACTGTATTGCACTCGGAATGTTGCAGAAACAAAGGGAGACGACTGCGTGTGATTCGAATGAAGAGATACTTCTAATAAAATAGCACAGATGTCTACGATAAAACCACAGACTTGCTTCGGAGAAACGGCACAAAAGATTGGCTGCTTATTTTTTATTTTTTTATAAAAAGAAAAATTCATATGAAAATAGGGGACAACTACTGGACCAGTGAAAACAGACAAATCAAGTGTTTTACTGAAAATATGTGCGTATGTGTGTGTGGATATTAGCAAAAATTGCTTTAATTCTGCCAATCTATATTAATAATTAATTTTCATACCAGCACCTGTTGTTGCTAGAAACTAATTTTACCTAATAACGAAGAAAGGACAGCAATGTCATGTGGTCACTTACACCCGGTTTCAAGTAAAAATGAACAGACTTTGCAGGCCCATTATATGCTATGAGAAACCCAAAGACACAATCCAGATGCAGCCGGGATCGTATATTTACTGTAGCAGCATTAACAAGATCATACCATGAATAAACGTCGTCAAACATTTTACATCATCTAATAATGCAATATAATCATTTGCATAGCTGTAAGGCGGCGAACTGGGCTCCGCCCCCATGCAGCGTCAAATGATGAGGCTCCGCCCCCACGCAGCGTCAGCTGTCAAAACGCTATCTGACATGTTTGGCGTCGTCATCCTGGGAACTAGGTTACCAGGGTGATGATGTAATATTTAAGGTGACGCGTTGGTAAGCTCAGGTGTGGGTTATTGGCGATGTACGTCCTGGTTTTATCTGGATTATTGCGTGATCTTTGGGACTTTGGATTTATGTGTGTACTCGTTCGATGTTTCTGCGTCTCCATGTTTTGTTTGTTTCGTTACGTGTTCATCTCCTTCACTACTAATAAACGTTCACCCTTCACTGCAACATGGATCCGGCTTTCTTCTCTGTGCTCACAACGTTACAATAGCATTGTTTAGGTAAATTACATTATTTGTTATTTTCATCCTAGGAATGTTAGCATAACCGGGTACTCCGGTTTCCTTCCACAGTCCAAAAATGTGCAGATTAGGTGGATTGGTGATTCTAAATTGCTCATAGGAGAGAATGTGTGTGTGAGTGGTTGTTTGTCTATGTGTTGCCCTGAGATGGACCGGCGACCCGTCCAGGGTGTACCCCTGCCTCTCGCCCTATTTCTGCTTGGGATAGGCGCAGCAAACCCCCGTGATCTCAATTTAGGGAATAAGCGTGTAAGAAAATGAATGAATGAATGAATGAATGAATGTTAGCGTAGCCTAGTCTTGCACAGAGTAGAGCATTCTTGCTTCATGGATTACATACTGAATTAATGTTCTTGTATATTTATTTTGCTCTAAGCTGTTCGGAAGCTACCGACCAGAGTATGTGGGCAGAGTGTAGCAGCAAAGCTTCTACCCTTAAAGCATTTTATAAACGCTCCATTCCGGTCTAAGATTTCCCACTTAATCTGCTTCCTCCTCACTTACTTACTCAATGCAATATCAGCCTATGGTGCTTCATTACACCAGAGTATAAATATTTGCTATTATTACTAATGATGTAAATGGGTGTGAGTAAAAGGATGTAGAGGATACGACTAGGCAGAGGCAGATAATTTGCTGCAGCGGCCCCTGAAGGAAACAGCCAAAGAAAAAAAAAGAAGAAGGTAATAACATTGATGTTAATAATAATACTACTTATGATCTTTATTATTATAAAATTCATTCATTCATCTTCTAACCTGCCTATTCCTTAATTTAGGGTCACAAAGGTCTTCTGGAGCTTATACTAGTGCATAAAGTAAGAAAGGGAGGGATACACATTTGACAGGTCACCAGTCAATCGCAGGGCCACACATAGTCGAAAAACCACACACACACACACACACACACACATACACATACACACACACACACACACACACACACACACACACACACACACAC
>JAOTRA010000029.1:7663587-7675915 GCA_026260255.1 Pseudolaguvia tuberculata | reverse complement strand
ACACACACACACACACACACACACACACACACACACACACACACACACACACACACACACACACACACACACTCATATGGGCAATTTAGAACCACGTCAAACGAATGTACATGTTTTTGGAATACCCAGGGAAAGCCCACTCAACAGATGCAAGTCTGCACACTAGGACCCCTTACTCGTGGGTCTTTCTTTACAAAATCACAAATATGTGTGTTATCTCTGTTTCACCAGGCTTCAATGATTCACAATTCAATTAGCTCTCCTACCAACCAAAAGATGCATTTTTATTGACTCCTACAGTTAGAAAAATTCTCCAACCCTATTCTGCTGTGACTTATGTGAGTGGTTGGTAGTTTGATTGCATGCAACAGAGACAAGCATTTTAACGCCAGGTCATCAGTAACATGATCCACACATTAGTTACTCGGTGTGTATCAGCGCATCACAGACCACACTGTTACTTAAAGGCTGCTGAACATCACAGGTCAACAGCAAGTTTGTGACAGGACAGCTGGTACTTATTTAACTACTGTGACAGAAGTAGCAGGAATCAGAGTAGGTGCAAAAAAAAGTTTGTTAATAATGATATTCTTCTCCTTTCGGCTGTTTCCGTTAGGGGTCGCCACAGCGGATCACTCTTCTCCACACTACCCTGTCCGCTACATCTGCCTCTTTCACCGGCATCTCCATCCTCAGCGTTCTCCTATCAATATACTGCATGTCCCTCCTCTGCACATGTCCAAACCATCTCTACCTAGTCTCTCTCACCTTGTCTCCAAAACATCCTACATGCACCGTCCCTCTAATAAACTAATTTTTAATCCTGTCCATCCTTGTCACACCCAATGAAAATCTCAGCATCTTCAACTCTGATTTGTTAATAAAGATATTACTAAATTATTAATATAAATTATAAAGTAATTAATAATAGTTAGCCTGCATAACTAGAACTAACCTGCATAATTGTAGTACCTTTATTGTGAATGAATGAAGACTGGACAAAGACATCACTATGCTTACTTTGCTACTTGGCACCAAGCCTAATCTGGAGAGGCGTCTTGCTGTCCAATGAAAGGCATATGTCTGAACTTTGGGTGTAATGAAGGCAATAATAATAATTGTTATTCAGTTGTGGAAGCTCTAATGCATGCATGGCTACCTCCTTTATGGTTCTTCTAATAATAGAACTCTTAAGAAGGTCTTTGCTCACCTTTATCCCTGCCTTAAGGGCAATGTGAAGCAGCAGAATCAGGAAATAACTACATTAGACATTGATTGCTGGCCATTTTTGAGTTCTAAGTGAAGCTAGTTCAAATAAGGTTCTATTCCTTTAAGTGCACCGAGTGCTGATGTTCATACTCTTGCTTTCATATCTCACTAAAGCGGAAATACACTGTGATGCAAGAAAGATAGACATAAAGGATGATACATTTAATGTGTGTGCAGATTGTTATCCTGCATGTAATCAGCAGACCCAGTTCAGATTTCGTTTCCTCCAATGTGGCAAAGATCTTATGCGTCATGTAAGCAGACAACTTGTCATATGTATAACATAGAAATCATTGCTACATGATACATTTGAACCAGACTTGTGTATATTGTAGAACTGCAGATATTGAATATGGGTCAATTGAGATTTTTTATAATGCAAGTGGTCAACAAAAATCAGATATGAGCCAAAGTGCCCCAAGGTACATCAATCTGTTCTTAACTGTAGTTCAGTAAATTATAATTCCCATTTAACATTGAACAACCTTTAAAGTGACTATTGTAGGCCCACCGATTGTGACATGCTGAAGGCATGTACTGTGCTGCCCTTTTTATCACTAACTTTGAGAAACCTGTTTTATTAATTCATCTTCAAATCCCCTTATTGCTTAATTCTGGGACATGGAGGTCTGCTGGAGCCTAATATAGAACGAAGGTAACGAAGGGGACCCCGAAGGTAACGAAGGGGACCCCGAAGGTAACGAAGGGGACCCCGAAGGTAACGAAAGGCACACCCTGGTCAGCATATTAATGACTTTAAAATAAAGCATGAACTGTTTAACATTTTCAGTGTAAACTACAATCTTCTTTATTATCCATTTTTAAAAAGCCTTAAAAGCTCAACAATGAGTCAAACTTGCAAAACATCAGGGGTCACACCTACATCCCATCTATTTTAATTGTAACATCTTGCTAAAGAATATGCGGACTCTGTGGATCTGTTATTGAAAGTAATCATGTTTCTGTTTTTGTTTTTATGTACATTAAAAATATAAAAGGCTAAAATCAAAAAAATCCAATTTATGGTCCAATGCGAAACTTCCCCAAACGAACAAATGTATTCAAAGGTTCCGCAGTAAGAAATACACCAAACTACCAGCAAAATAGTTCTTTTTTAATCCCTCATGTGTCTGTTACATAGCCCGCGTTCACGACTCTGGTGGAACCACCACATTTACCATGCACATTTTACAAGGCAACTATTACTAGAAACCTGAATGAAAAAAAAAATCTTTTTATTTATTAAAATATGAAACAAATAGATGTTTAAACAGGACGCCTTACTTAAAACAGCTCGTCTACTTGCCCTGCTGCTTCCTCAGCATGCCGCTTTACAATCTTCCTCCTCCTTTATTTTTGCTACTTCTACAGTGTCATTCTGTTGTCATATTCTGTTCTGCAGGGATTTTCTGTTGCTCTTGTATTCTTAAAATGGGAAGGTCGCCCCCGAGGATGTTGCTGTTTTCCTGTACAGGCTTTTAATGGAGAGAAAGAGAATTTACCCTCGAATGTAAACACATGGCAGTAAAAGTCAACTTGAGGTTGCCTATTCATTTTTGACTTAAGAATACCTGACTTAATTATTGTTTTTAACTTGTTTGACACTGATGGAGCTGGTAAAAAGAGTCTTAAAAGCGCAGTTTGTATTGTGTTCATGTCTTCTGTGAGACATAAAAGAAAGCTAATAACGCCACAGTTTTATTGAATAATAATCTGCTGCTAAAATGCTAGTGCTTAAGCAACAGAGAGCATTCCTTATGCCTAAGTGCGTAAATTCAATATAAAAATATGCTACACACAGCTATTTAATATCCATCCATCCATTTTCTTGCCCGCTTATTCCCGAATCCGGGGTCACGGGGGTCTGCTGCGCCTATCCCAACACACATAGGGCGAGAGGCAGGGGTACACCTTGGACAGGTCGCCAGTCCAGTTCAGGGCAAGCTATTTAATATATATCATATAATATTATTAAGCAAACATTCATATATTATGGTATATAATGGTATATTATATAATGGTATAAATTAACAACTAAGAGAAAGTATTTCTTTTTAACTCTTTCTAACTCCTCCTAAATAATTTTCCATATACCCTTCCTATAGACATTCCCATATATAAGTTCCCATGGAAAATTTGCTTGTATAAATAAACAAAGTTGGGCACCCAAGCACAGAACATAAAAAAATCACATTAAGAGCAGTTTAGAGGAAAGTAAAGTACAATTGCTACTCTTGTCAGCCTATAAGAAACAATTTTCTGCTCTGTTCCATTTATGGAATGACTATTTTAACAAACATTCCTTGTCGTTGAGAGAGTTAAACAATTGAAGAGAAAATAAAACAGCTTCTTACCCGCTTATTCCCTAAATCAAAGTCACAAAGGTTTGTTGGACCCGATCCCAGCGCACATACTGTACACCCCAGACAGGTCGCCAGTCCATCGCAGGGCAAACATAGACGAACAACCACACACACTCACATTCACTCCTATGGGCAATTTAGATAATGAGCAACATTATCTACTCATTTAATTGACTTATTAGTCCATCAAATACGTCAACCTACTTATAAGAGATGAAATAAATATAGTTTACATATTAGCGAGGAAGCACACAAAGCCTTTTGGAATTCCTTTTTTAAATTTCCATAGTGTTGGTGTGGTCCCAAGTTTGATTCCCAAGCAAGGTACTCTTGTTTCCTCCCACAGTCCAAAAACATGTACATTAGGTTGATTAGTAATTCTAAATTACTGTGTGTGTGTGTGTTTTTGGTTGATAGTCTGTGTGGCCTTGGCTATGGACTAGCGACCTGTCAGGATGTACCCCTTTGTCTCGCTCTATGTGCGCTAGGATAGGCTCCAACAGACCCAAGTGACACAGAATTAAGAAATAACCAGGTTAGAAGATTAATGAATAAATAAACGAATAAAAGTTCCCATGGATAAGTACCAGATATTTACCAGATTCCCAAAATATTCCACCCTTTGCCCGAAAATACCCTATTGTATTTACAGCAACACAAACAGCAGCATACTGTAGACACTAATGAGGAAATGATGTCTAAATTGAACTACTTAATTAGAAAAGGATTTAGAGCTGCAATAATAGCATGCCTTTGGATTTCCCTGACAGAATCATGTGGACTGTAATTGATGTGGTTATCACATGATTAGGTCTGAGTTAGCAAGTGAATAAACCAAAATCACACAAAAGTCTCTATAGAAGCAGCAACATCCATCAATCGCTTTTCATTCATTCATACATTCATCTTCTTACCCACTTATTCCCTAAGGGAGAACATGCAGGGAGAACATGCAAACTCCACACAGAAAGATCCCGGCCCAGGATTCAAACCCGGGACCATCAATCGCTTTTTCCCCACAAAATTCAAATCTGATTTGCCAACGCTTTTATGACTAAATGCTGCACGACTGCCATGACAACAGCTTATTATGGAATTCTTTTCATGCTCCATGAGGAGCAGTTACAAGCACCTACATTATGAGGTTAATTATGCATATTTAAACTTCTTTTTAATCTTGCCTGGTAAACTGTATGCATGTGTAAGTGTGTCTCACCTGTCCAGCGATATACAGCACAGGTGTAAGATGGAGGCAGTGGTAAGCAGAACATCCAGCGAGGTACGCACCAGGCAGAACGTTTCTCCGTAAATCCAGTTCTGATGGATCAACTCGATGGCCCCGAATGGCATCACCAGCACTGATACCAGCAGGTCGGCGAAGGCCAGCGACACTATAAAGTAATTGGTCTTAATTTTCCTACGAACAGACAGAGTCAGACAGAGTATTAGTATTTTAGATTTTATTTGAATTTTTTGCTGAAAGTATACGCCCTTTATTCTGTATTAAACTAAATCAAATAAATTATACGCACATTAATATTTATGTTTAATCACTTAATCGATAGAGTCTGAAAAAAGGGACTTGGCATTGAGCCATACATTATTTATTATCATGCATTCTCCTGTGTATAAAATTACTTCTAAAACAAAATTGTAATAAGAACAAAAATTACAACTATTACTATAACATTCATAATTCATTTTAAAACATCCTATTTTAGATTTAGTTTTACTCTTACTCCAATAACAATGTATACACTTCATAAATGCTGTTCATTTAATTGTGGCGTGTATCTGTGACGACTGAAAATGGTTAGTGATATCAGTTACTGAGATAAATCCGAAAGGTGTTCGGAGATTGTAAGATATACGATATTGTATGTTGATAAGACATTAAGGAGCACTGGATAAAAGTTGGTGAAAGGGTGCGTCTTCTGAGGGGCAGTCGTGGCTCAATAGTTAAGATGCCGAGTTGATCGGTAGACCAGGAACCCAGATGGCCTGGAATCAAGCCCCATCGCCAAGGAAGACCTGGTCTCAAGTCTGCCACTGTTGGGTACTTGAGCAAGACCCTTAACCCTTCCTGCTCCAGGGGCGCTGTACAATAGCTGACTCTGCACTCGGACCCGCAACTTACTAAGATGGGATATGCGAGAAAAAAAAAATTCACACTATGTTGTACTCTGTATAATCCTGTATGTGACAAAAATTAAAAGAAAAAAAAGAACCTCACCCTTCCCCCTCTTTAATAAAAAGAAATTGATATTCTACCTGCATAATATAATGGTGTGTGTATATGCATATGTATATGTGTGTATGTGGTGTGTGTGTGTGAGAGAGCGAGAGCTAATCATTGCATAGAATATCGCAGTCTCTTAGGTAGTGCTTTGAGAAAGACCAGACCCTCTGGCTTGCCATTAATAACTATTAAAATTCCCGCTAACGGCATAGGCTGTGAAAGCCACTGTACTATATTTAGCCCACTGAGAACCACTAAACAAATTCAAATCACTTTGTCATTTGTTCAAACGCAGGCCATTAAAATGCACTGCCAGCTGCCTGCTAACAATATACATCTGTGCAAGAATAAAGACATGAAGTGTTGACACTTTTCATTTAGTCTGGCACATCCGTTGGTCTATTTGACATCAGCTAATTATACCATTGGATTATATGTCAGTGTTTACGGAGCCCTATTATTAAAAGCCCATTGTTAAAGCATAATGATGCCAGATGGCTTTTATAGCATTAATTCTTCTGGATCAAACCATTTTTAAAGTCTGATTACTGTCTCTATCATATACCTACTGCTTACCCAACCATTACATAATATCCTTTTCCCGGGTAAAATGTTTACATGCACCTGTTGAAAGAACATTTTTTGTGACACTAAATGGGATGGTAGCTTGAAATCACATAAATCATCATTCAATCATTTATCTTCTTACCCGCTTATTCCCTAATTCATGGTTGCTGGAGTCTATCCCAGAGCACATAGGGAGAGAGGCAGGGGTACACCGTGGACACTTCGCGAGTCCATTGCAGGGTTACACATAAATGGACAACTGCATACACATACATTCACTCCTATGGGCAATTTAGTCTCACCTATCAACATAATATACATGTTTTTTGAGTGTGGGAGGAAACTGGAATATCTGGAGGAAAGCGTGGGAAGAACATGCACAGAAAGATCCCCGACCCTGGGATATCGAACCAGGGACCTTCTTGTTGTGAAGCGACTGTGCTAACCCCTACACCGCCGGGCTGCCCCATATACCACCATATACTATATGCTATATCTGAGTAAATATGCACTTTCTGGCTGTAAAACATTTTCTATATGCTTTAGAAAGATTTAAAAAATACTGTTTAAATCTTTACTATCAATATATATTGCTTAAAATATAATAATATAAATAAAATTTTATTTTACCCTACATGGAAGTATTGTTGAATTGAAACCCTTAGTAGACCCTTAGAAACACACTGTAGTTGTCGCTGATACATGCGGTCACGGTCTCAGAAGCAAACATGGCGGAATAAACAATATTGTCTCTGGCTTTGTATTCTTATTTAAGAAATTAGCAGTACTTTAAATATATTTCAGTATGTATTTTATTGCAATATATCATGATGTATTGTATATTTGTCGTATTGTGAGACCCTTGCATGCTACACAGTATAGTATGAGTATAATGTTGACATTAAAAGTTGGATGATTTTGAACACTAAATGTGAAGTACTTAAATGTGTATGCAATATTATAGAGGATGTAAAATAAATTTGAAACTAAATATTTAACTTCAGTACTTATTACTAATCCTTCTCTTAAAAGGTCAAGTTAACCAAACTCGTGTCTGACGGAGACCAGTAAACACAAACCACCAAGTCAGTAGGTTGAGGGCTGTACTGCTATTGCATACTTGTTTTCGCACAATTTAAAATATCAAAGTGTCCAATTTTAAATACAGCCCATGTAATGCAATCCATCTTTTGATGTTATGCAATCACAGTCAAAATACATGTTTTTTGTACAAAATATATTAGACACTAGGTTAGCACTTTGCTCATGCAGTACTATACAATAGCAGCTAGATTCTCTGCATGAAATTTATTTGAACATACAGTTTCGGATGCTTTAGTCCGGCATAGTGGATAGCATGGTGGCCTCACAATATGAAGGTCCCGGGTTCGATATTTCTGTGCGGAATTTGCATGTTCTCCCCACGCTTGTCTGAATTTCCTCCCACATGGAGATTAGGTCGATTGGTGATTCTAAATGGTCCATAGTGAATGTGTGTGTGAATGGTTGTTCGTCTATGTGATGCCCTGAGATGGACTGGCGTTTAATATTAGATTCATAAAGTAAGGCCTGTTGGTATTACATTCAGTATTTGGCAGATACCTTTAACCATAGCAGCTTACATTTATCATTATTAACTGAGAAATTGGGGGTTAAGGGTCTTACTCCAGCTACCACTGGTCTTAGATAGGCAGGTTTGAGGTTTTTTTTTTAGAGACTGCAGATCTCCTGAGATTTACACACCCAACACAGCACACAGACTTAAGCTGTTCATTATGTGCTTCAAATATGTCTAACCATGTAAGTGTTCGGTCAAGCATTACTTTCTTTCATACGCTTGTTCGTTCGTTCATTCATTCGTTCGTTCGTTCGTTCATTGATTCATTCATCTTTTTACCTGCTTATTCATTAATTTGAGGCGCTTATCCCAGCACACATAGGGCAAGAGGCAGTGGTACACCCTGGACGGGTCGCCAGTCCATCTCAGAGCAACACATAGACGAACAATCATTCATACACACATTTATTCCTATGGACAATTTAGAATCACCAATCGACCTAAACTTCATGTTTCTGGACTGTAGGAGGAAACCGGAGTAGCCAGGGGAAACCCACACAAGCGTGGGGAGAACATATAAACTCCACACAGAAAGATCCCCGGCACCAGGAATCGAACCCGGGACCTTCTTGATGTGAAACGCCCGTGCTATACACTATGCCACTGCACCGCCCTCTACTTTCATTTAAGCAAAAACAATTATTGCTGCAGTAACTCAGTTATCAATAGCCCTCTTAGATCTAGTGAACGCTCAAAATCAGAAATCCCAGACATGTTGTCAAGCTGTCGAAAAATATTTAGAGCTGTCGACATGTGATGATGACATACTGGAGCTTGAGTAATGTTCTGTTATTGTTGTTTCTCCTCCATTAGTTACATAAATATTCAATTCAATTCAATTCAATTTTATTTGTAAAGCGTTTTTTACAACAGTTATTGCCTCAAAGCAGCTTTAGAGAATGAATGATAAATAGATGAATGATGAAATATCAAGAAAATAAAGTTCTGACTGTTACAGTGACTCTTATTTTATTAACAACACAACATTATTCTTTGCGTATCGATTGTGTATTGACGTTTTTGTGTTTGTATGTGTTAGTTATTAATGACATGTTTGGGGTCTTTAATATTTTTTATTTGCCAGCATTAGAATGTGAAATACACTGTTGTTGACTTTGTATATGACAGTAACCTTAAGCAGAACTTCATCTCCCCTAACACTCAAGCATGTTGTTATGATTGACAGAAAAGTTGATAAGATCTGTCTCTGGACCTGCAAGCTCACTTGAGCGTTGAGACAGATTGAGATATTTTAGAAAATGATTTGTTTGCGGATGAGATTTTTTTTAGAGCAAAGCATGATTTAGAAAAAATAACTATGTGGACAGAACTTAGTCACTGCTATGGGGGAGGAAAACATTTCAGATTCAGATAAATTGGTAGCAAAAAGAAAATATAAGATAAAAGCCTATGGCATGGATTCAGCTGTAGGTTTCTAGACCTACAGAAAGTAGGTGTAATTTTGACGAACATTTTATACTTTTATAAAACTCTTTTATAGAAACTGAATTATAATCTGAATTTAATATTATTCTAGTCATATAAAAAAAACTAAAAGGTTTGGGTAGAAGGTATATCATTTAAAAGCTGATGTTTTGCCGTTAGCTTAATAGATAGTTGACAAGATGCAAGAAGAAGAAAGTACATTCTTTTATAGGAGTGGCTCTGACCTGAGTTGCCGGTCCTTGCAGACAGCCACCATGACCAGTAGGTTCCCCAGGACGCTCATAAGCATGACCAGCGACAGGAAGCTGATGAGAGCAATTCTCTTTGTCATGCCGTTGCTGTGACAACATAAAGATAATAAAGACTTATTTGACAGCAATTAATAGCATGGCACTCATTAATGTCTGAATAGAAACAGTCTTAATGTTTAATTTCACGGTCTAATGAGGAAACGGTAAATCCCCTTGCCGGCACATTTCTCAGCTGGTTAGAAAAATAGACATGTATGTATGAATTGTATGAATGGCTGATAAATTCATTCATTCATTCATCTTCTTGCCCGCTTATTCCCAAATCCGAGGGTCTGCTTCACCTATCCCAGCACACATAGGGCGAGAGGCAGGGGTACACCCTGGACGGGTCGCCAGTCCATCTCAGGGCAACACATAGACAAATAACCATTCACACACATTCACTCCTATGGACAATTTACAATCACCAATCCACTCTGCATCTGCATGTTTTTGGACTGTGGGAGGAAACCGGAGTCCCCGGAGGAAACCCACGCAAGTGCGGGGAGAACATGGCTGATAAATTGACCTGAGAAAGAAATTGTCTCTGAGAAGACAACTTGACAGAAAGCTGTAAAGAGAAATACACGCATGAAGAGTAGCAAGTGTGTGAATGCACTGCAGTAGAACAGATGTCTTTCAAGGATAATGAAGATGCAGTGTAAGTGTTCTGACACACATCTGAAGAATAATGAAACATCTGACCTTGAAGAAAGGAAACAGAAAGCTGAGTGTTTGCCCTCAGCTCAAAGTTTTATTTAGCATCACAATCCTGGAGAAATATTTCATTATACAGTGTACTGCATCTGCTATAAGTGTTTGAATAAACAAACGCTTCTTGACTTGACTCGAAGCAGTAGAGTCACTAGTATTCTCTGATGTTCTGTGATATTCTATTCTAATTAACTTCAAAGCTGCCTGTTCTAAAATTTTGGCAGAAATGTCATAGCTACGTGCTAAAAGGAAAACACTTATTATCATGCTGAGAAGTCATTCACTGCATGTTTCTCTCTGTTTCTTATAGATACATAGGCATTGTTTTGTCAAGTAGGTTGTAATTCTTGATTATCATCTTTTAATGATCCTGAATCAACATCTAAATAGTCAATAAATTATAACCATCAGATGTCATCAATGTGTCAACCCCCTTCAGCCTTCTGATCACAACATCAAATTAGACAAACCATATTCATATATAATGTAACCCAGCCATTAGGGTTGCACAAGCCAGTGCATTTTTAGTGCCTGTCCCAAGCCCGGATAAATGGTGAGGGTTGCGTTAGGAAGGGCATCCAGAGTAAAACTGCGCCAAATCAAATATGCGGATAACAAATAAGAAATTCATACCGGATCGGTCGCGGCCCGATTTAACAACGACCGCCACATGTACTGTTAGTCGACAGGGTAGCGGTGGAAATTGGGCAGTTTATTATTATATACAGGAAAACACAAAGTGAAAGTAAACACGAGCGGACATAAACGGAGGGTAACTGCCAACTAATAGGTACGAAGTATTTACAGATTGCAGTCAGAATAACCAAAGGTCCTCAGCGGGCTCCACACACTTAACTAAGTTGGCGTACGCTAATCAACGTCCTTATGCAGATTTCTCATACAAAGCTCGACAGGTAAACAGTCCATACACAAAAGCACTAACTTGCAATGCGCATACCGGCGTGTCGCCTTATATAATGCGTCATCATCCTGGAACCATTTTGTTTCCAGGACGACGACGCTATGGGAGGGGGCGTGGCCTAGTCTGCTTCCTTACATCAACCCCCCTCTAAAAGACGCCTCCTGGAGTCCACCAGCGCAAACATATGAAAACACCCTACCAAACCCCGACACACAAAACAAAATGTACAAAGTAAAACATACACAAACAACAAACGGCAAGGCAAGCCTAACGACAGGCTTGGCAGGACGGTACATCAAAATTAAACAAACAACATGAAAACTATTCCACGGGTTGAGGTTGTAAACAAAACCAGATAACAACTAAACTTTAAACACACTAGTGAAGACAAAAAAAAGTAGTCAGCCCACTGTGCACGCAGAGATAGAGGGGGTCCTGATCCATGAATAATCCATAATCCGTGTGGGGCATGGTCAGGACGAGGCTTCCAGGCCCCCACAAGGACGAAACGTGGCTCCTTACCCTCCAATGCGGAGACCTCGGTGGGTGCTACAGGGGACACAGAAGGAGACACAGAAGGGGACCCTGAAGAGGACACTAAAGGGAGCAAAGGAGACTCGACGGGGAGCGAAGGAGTCTTGAAGTGGAGCGAAGGAGTCTTGACGTGGAGCGAAGGAGTCTCAACGGGGAACGAAGGAGTCTTGACGGGGAGCGAAGGAGATTCGACAGGGAACGATGGAGACTCGAAAGGGACTGAAGGGACCTCAATAGGGGACTCGAAAGGGACCAAAGGGACCTCAATAGGGGACTCAAAAGGGACCTCAATAGGGGACTCGACAGGAACCGGAGGGAACTCGACAGGAACCGGTAGGAATTCGACAGGGACCGGGGGAAACTTGA
>JAOTRA010000029.1:7651731-7663487 GCA_026260255.1 Pseudolaguvia tuberculata | reverse complement strand
GACATTATTATTATTATTATTATTATTATTTTATATATATATACAGTATATATATATTTTTCTTCTTGTAGCTGACTATTTCTTAGCATGCAGGTTGGGTTACAACGTGAAGAAGAAGGCCTAGTTGAATAAAGTGATTTCATCTGCTTAGTTAATGAAAACAAGCTAAGTTGTGGTAACTTTCTTTCCTCTTCCCGGCAGTAATCAGAATAAGAAAACATAAAATAGTTGAACTGAACATTTAAGAGTTTTTTGTCATATGTCTGTTGCAGTATATGGTGAAATTATAACTCTATAAACCCATTCATATATAATCAATACATTATAAGAAAGGAAAAGGCACAAGATGCAAGTTAGGAGACGCGGGATATTTCAAGGAAATGATTTGACTGGGAACAGATGTGCTTGGTTAAAAAGGTTTTGTGATTAATGTATTTGTATACTACTATTGAAAGGCTGTGAATTCAATTCCCACAGGCATCGAACTGCCATAGCTGAATTTCTAATCAAGGTCCTAACTGATAACTGCTTGGATTTGTATGTATGTATTTCTTTGGTTGCTTCCGTTAGGGGTTGCCACAGACGTGGCAGAGTTTTAATGGATGGGATTCCGCCTAATGTACATGTTTTGGAAGGAAACCTACACAAGCACAGAAAGATCCTCTACCTTGGAATCGAACCTGGGACCTTCTTGTTGTTAGGCGACCGTGCTATCCACTAGACCACTGTGCCACCGGAAAACTTCTTGGATTTAACAAGCGTAAAAAGGAGGACAACATGAATGAGCTTGAAATTATTCTTGAAAATACACTTATTATTGAAATTATAAGTGAGATATAAAAATTGATGGACTGGCTGAGGATGATGGGAAACAAAAAGGCAGGCGTTAACAAAGATATGACAAATTTGATTGGATTTAAATGGTATAGTAATTTAATTAACACTACTAACATTATTTTGAAGCTCTTTGCCTAAATGTTTCTCCTTTAAAAGTCTAGACACGTCTTATGTGTGGCCGGGCAATGGATTGGCAACTTAGCAAGGATGTACTTCTGGTTTTCCCCATATGTTTTCTCAGGATAGTCTCCAGCAGACCCATGTGACTCCAAATTATGTCCTTATCTAGCTATACCCGGAATACCTCATCCATGTTAGAACAGTGGTTTTAAACTCTTTACAAAAATGTTTTAAAATTAAAATATAGAACTGACTCGCTTATACCCACATTGACAGCTGACTAGGGAACAAATAAGGAACTGCTTCTTAAGCTTAAATAGTAAATACCTCAATTATCACCTATCCAGTGTTTATAAGTGTGTTTTCAACTGTTCCATTATTTGCATGACATGACTGATTTGTTGGAATCCCTAGACTTTAGAACAGATAACAAATCCAACAGTAGCTCAGGGATCATTGAGTCTCGCACACGATGTAAATTAGCTCTTTGAAGTTTGCTGCTGAACCTCAAATACCTACAAAGCTCCCGACTGCATTGATGTAAATTGACATGAGATGAGGGATACGGCAACAGAGGGAGGTCAAATTAATGAGCAACTTCTAAAACAGTGAATTTTATCATTTTGTAAAAACTCAGTTGGAAGCTTGTGATTTGTAAAAAGTAGCTTTTAACTGGCATTGATGTGGCAAAGCAGCCGTTTTGATGCTTACAGGTGAATTGATTCCCTCAGAGAAATGTCACAGTTGGTAGAATTCAATGACGTGTATTACCAAATGATTGATTTATTTTCATTCATTCATTCATTCATTCATTCATTCATTCATATTCTTACCCTGCTTATTCCCTAATTCGGGCTCACTGGGGTCTACTGGTGCCTCTCACAGCTCACAAAGGATAAGAGGCAGGGGGGAACACCCTGGACAGTTCGCCGGTCCATTGCATGGCAACGTATTCACACACAACCATTCACACACATTTACTCCTATGGACAATTTAGAATCACTAATCGACCTAATTTGCATGTTTTTGGACTGTGGGAGGAAACCAAAGTACACGGAGTAAACCCAGGATTCGAACCCAGGACCTTCTTGTTGTGAGGCGACCGTGCATCGGTGGCGTAGTGGATAGCACTTGATTTTCACTTGATTCATTTCTTATTCATTCATTTTCATTTTATTATTTTTAAAATAATTTATTTTATCATTAAATTCATATTTTTATCCATGATGATGAAATTAGATGAAATGCAGCTTTACAGAAAATAAAACATGTAAAATATTTGTAAACAGAAACGAGAGTATCTGGAGATAACCCACGTAAGTACAGGGAGCATATGCAAACTCCCTACAAAAGGACCCTTGCATAGGAATCAAACTCGGGTCTAACCAATAATTGACCATCAAACTGTTCAATAAATTAAAAAAAGAAGTTAATTGATGGCAAATTTCGTTTTCTGCTGATTCTCAAATACATCATCTAATGATTAATCTTATCTACTTATTTTGATATTAGAATTAATTACATTAAGTAACTGTTTCGATTTATTTTAATCATATGTTAACTACAAATCTAAAACTGAAAGCCACCATGTTTGAAGTATAAACGTGTGTGCTGAGATTGCAGCAAATGAATCTAAACTCAGGGGACTTTATTAGATGATGTGCACAAGAAGGATTTTTTTATTTAGTGCTACTCTGTCTTGAGAAGATTAATGAGCTCTGAAGGTGTGCTCAGAGGATCAGCTCACATGAAACGGAAGAGCAAAGATAAGTTCTTGCTTTTCTGTAGCACTTCTGGTAACACAGTGACACCATCTGTAGCTGTATTGAAAGTTAAACCATAAGCAGGTGTGACCCAAATCTGAAATTTTTTTAGTTTTGTTTATTCATTTGTTGTTTTTTTCATTTAATGATTAATTTTATCATGCTGGTGTTAAACATTAAAATTAAAATCCTGAAGTGAAAAAATGGTACAATTAGAACAGCCAGTAAATTCCAACTTTGGCAATTTCTCAATTTTTCCAATACCTAATGATCACCACTACAGATTCTCTTTGAAAATCCTGTTTAACCCTTTCATTTTTTCATTTGAATTACATTAATTTGGATCTACCTGACACATTTAGAAATTTTACCCTGGGAGTTTACGTCACGTTTTTTGCTCTTGTTTGTTTTTTGGTTTGATCTATGTGTTCATGTCTATCCATGTCTGCACGGAAGTGACCAAACGTCTCCTGCTAGTTATAATCTAAATGAATTATATTTCTAAACTCAACCAGAAATCCTTCAAAAACTTTAGTAATATGCCAACTTTTCGTATCAGTTCTGGAAACTTAATCACTTTATCGGTTCCGTCCGAGTTTGCTTAATTAATATGGTATGATATATAACAACACCATTTTGGATTATGTGTGGAAACAGGAGTACTCGGAATAAACCTATGCAAGCACAAGGAGAACATGCGAAATCCACACATAAAGACCCCTAACAGGGATACGAGCCATCCACCATGCCTTCACCATACTTCCAGTGCACTGCCACTGTGCTGCTACACAACAATGCCACCAAACCAAAGTTAAACAGATCTAAATAGGTTCCTGTACTGTTATATGACTTATACACTTTTCTGTTAAAATCAATTATTATTACCATTAAAATCAACTTAACTTGAAAATTAACTTTATTTATGGTATAAATTTGATTCCCTAATTACTTTAAGCAATAAGAAACATTCTATGATAAATTGCTTAGACATACCGCATGCTTTCAACATTATTTCAACATTCGATTATCCTCTTATTTTGTGCACAAAAGCTAAACAGTATACAAAAATAAATTAATCAGTGAGCCTGTGATTAATTACGATTTATTATCAGTAAGTAATTCATTAAATTAATCGTTCAAATAATTCAGCCGTGCATATTAATCAGATAAGTGATAAACATGAGGCATGACTTACATCACAATGTTCCAATCACATAAAGCCAAAAATAGAAAAACTAAGAGAGAAAAAAACAAAACAAAACAAAACCAAAAACAAAGCAAAGAGTGTTCCGCTGTGGCAGCCGAAATGAGAATAAGAAGATTCGTTATCAACAAAAATGGGAAGATGTGGCCTGTAAGTGGATGTTCATCGAGACAAATTTAGAACAAGCAATTTGAATCACATGCTTTTCAAAAGTTTCTTTTACATAAATGATAATATGAGTAACAGTGGAACCATTTTCATTTTGTTGTAAAACTGTGATATATACAGTATTATTTCTAATATACTAAGTAGCTGTCTTCTGTGTGTCTGATGGAGAGGGTTGTTGTAGGGCTCTCCAGCGCCACATAGTGACTGGCTAACACTGGAATAATGTAAGACCTCAGCCTATAAAGAACTGGAACTACTTTCACTCTTTCCAGTTTTTAAATAACATGATGGAGTTATTGCCTCACAACAGGAAGGTCATGGGTTCGATTGTTGGATCGGGGATCATTCTGTGCTTGTGTGGGCTTCCTCAAGGTACTCCGGTTTCCTCCCACCGTTCAAAAAATGTATATAAGGTTGATTAGGGAATCAAAATTGGCGATAGGAGTGAATGTGTGTGTGAGCAGTTGTTCTTCTATGTTTGGCCCTGTGCGGAGTTTGGCCCTAAGGGTGTCCAGGGTGTACCCCTGCCTCTCGCCATATGTACACTGGGATAGCCACGAGCCAACCCCTTTGACCCCGAACTAGGGAAAAAGCGGGTAAGGTGATGAATGAATGAATGAATGAATGAATGAATGAATGAATGATGGAGTTTCATTTGTCATTTTTGTTAGGATTATTATGATAGATATTAGTTGTAATTGTATAATTGCAGAATGATACAAAATGCCAATTTTACCTAGACTTAACACTCAATATAGATACACAACAGATATACAGCAACAGGGTAATAGCGGCAACTTTTCGGGTGCACTTCAGAGCAATTAGTAACACTTCATTGCATATTTAGAAGTTAATGACTTGATCTGTGAGAATCAGGAAGCAAACAAGTTCATGCATCACATGGTGTTCTTCCAGTAAGTCCAGGGTTCTTGATCCTGACCCTCTATTTATTTTTTCAAACACGGCTATTTGTTAGAACATTTCACTGAACCCTAGAACTGTATATAACAAAGCTCTTTTAAATTAAACTCTGTATTATTCTAACCTTGTAGTATTTTCTCCATCCATTTATGTTCACTTTAGTAAATAGAGAAAAAGGCAGGCCATGCAGATTAAGATTAAAATAAGCAACACGGTGGGAAAGGTTAAACTTAGGCATCACAGGGAATTGAATGAATGTTGGGGAGAAGCATTGACATACGGGTTGGGATGTTGCATAGGGACGTAATGCAGTCACGCTTCACAGGTCATTAAGTCTGACTCAATTTCCCATGTTCGTCAGAGATGATATTTTTTGGAAATGTGTCATGCACTTTTGTTCAAATCTCTCTATAGTGGATATATACTAGTCTACGGGAAAATGCTGGAAAGATCTGGGATAAGTTTATAACCATTTATAATTTAGTGTTGTATCTTTTGTTGATGTCATACTACTTAATATTGTTTCCCAAGTTCCGTTTAATGGGAATTGACACAGCTGTTTGGATTCTAGCCAAGCTCTGTCATAAGAACATAAACTGGAGGATTGTTGGCAGCCTTTAAAACCTCTCTTTATACCTTTACTTAACAACGTGGCAGCACAAAGTATATTGTCTGCCACTGCAAATATGACCGCCTTTTTTCAAGTCTCTGAGCTGCTCTGATAAGCCCCCTTTTTTCCGAAATGCAATACAAGGATTAGTGCAATCAAGGATGTATCCAAATTCCCACAGACTTTTACCCATGCTGCAAACACAGGCTTATCATTCACAGTGAAAGAGCATGATTTCGTGACGCGAAATTTGATACTAGATAATAAAAGCATGTGGAACTGTGACTTGAGCTAGCAAATGGGCATGTCAGTATACTTTCAGACAAAACTTGATACAAAATAATCACTTAATCACTTGTCGCTATGCAAATAGCTGACAACTCTTGAATTTTTTTCTATTGTAGTAGTGACAGTCTTTGATTGCATTATTATTGCTGAACTACTGGCAGGAATTTTGACGGGTCTCATTTTTGTTGATTATTTATGATTAGAGTCTCATTCACTGGCTATTGCAAGTTAAAAGCAACGTCTTAGATCTCAAACATGCTGGTCACCATCAGCCAGTAGCATGGCATGTCAGAATTATACTTCAACTATACGATACAATTCTATGCTATGACTATACTATACTATTCAAATGGACATATCTGACAATCGTCATAGCTTTGGAGGAAGAAGAACAGGAATAAAACACAAATTCCAGAATTGATTTCAAATGACAGCGCTAATCGCTTTTGATATTGGACTGCAGAATGGAAGATCATAGATTAACTTCTTAGTTTGACCCAGCTGCCACCTTTATGGGTTCCTAAGTGGTTAGATCAATAAAAAAATAAATGTTATTTCATCATTTAGTTGAGCCCCTGAGCAAGGCCCTTAATCTCCAATTGCTCAATTGTATAAATGAGATAAATGTCTGTATCTCTGTAGATAAACATCTGCCAAATACTGTAAATGGGTCTTCTATACTACCAGGATACTACCATTTGAAGCCAATTCTATAGGCGGTGCGGTGGTGAATGTTTCTAAACCTACAAAGGATATTTTCTACAAAGGAATAAACTCATTAATTCGTGCATCTTCTTGCCCGCTTATTCCCAAATCAGGTGTCACAGGGATCTGCTGCGCCTATCCCAGCGCACATAGGGCGAGAGGCAGGGGTACACCCTGGACGGGTCGCCAGTCCATCTCGGGGCAACACATAGACAAACAACCATTCACACACACATTCACTCCTATGGGCAATTTACAATCACCAATCCACCTAATTTGCATGTATTTGGACTGTAGGAGGAAACCGGAGTACCCGGAGGTGTGGGGGGAGAACATGCAAACTCCGCACAGAAAGATCCCAGCCCGGGATTCGAACCCAGGACCTTCTTGTTGGCGACCGTGCTAACTACTACACCACCGCGCTGCCCAAGGAATAAACTATTAAATTCCACCAATGTTCTGAAAGCTCTATTGCAGGCACATGACTTTTTCTATGTTACATAGATTTTCTCAGGCTATACAGCTTTAAGTAGCTCTATGAGGCTCTCACACTGTTTCAGCATGACAATAAGATCCTGTGTAAAAAATAATTGGAACTAATCAGAGTTCTGGTTATTTGTAATGTGTGCAAAAATTGTATTGCTAAGAGAGGAAAAAATGATCTAGAAAAAACGCTTAAAATGGAGTGGCGCGGTGGCGTAGTGGTTAGCATGGTCACCTCACAACAAAAAGGTCACAGGTTCGATTCCCGGGTCGGGGATCTTTCTGTGATGAGTTTGCATGTTCTCCCTGTGGTTTTCTTCCGGGTACTCAGGTTTCCTCTCACAGTCCAAAAAGATGCAGATTAGATCTATTGGTGATTCTAAGTTGTCCATAGGAGTGAATGTGTGTGTGATTGGTTGTTTGTCTATGTTTTGGCCTGAAATGGACTGGTGACCCATCCAGGGTGTACTCCTGCCTCTTGCTTTATGTGCGCTGGGATAGGCACCAGCAGACCCACGTGACCCTGAATTAGCGAATAAACAGGTAAGATAATGAATGAATGAATGAATGAATGAATGAATGAATGAAAATGCTCAAAATAGCTTGTTTAATTATATGCATGTAAGTTAGAGCAAAAATTGATGCAATGCAGCCATTAATGGACTACAGTAGATGTGCAATTCCAAAACACATATAAAGCATGCACTAGATCTCATAGTTGTAGGGTATTGATTAAGAGATCAGGTTTATCTTTAGTGGAGAAAATAACAGCCTAAAGAGAAATGACCAAGAACAGGACATCCTTTCAAAAAGAATTATGAAAGTAGACAAAGTCATTAGAGAGGCTTTTAAAGGATTCACGGCTTCATAAATGAAGTTTTAAAAAAACACCTAAAAAGTAATTTAAAAAGTATTACTATGAGAAATTATGATCGATTCTTACATTCATGTCATGTCTGCTTGCAGGAGTGTTTAAAACAGCAAAAACTCACAAAATAAGTATAAAAAATCTATAAAATAAGTACTATATGTTTGGTGCAAAAACAGTTTGTCTACACATACTGTATATATACATAGTATTGTTCTGCTAACTGCGCAGACTTAATAAATGACTATAAGCTTCAAATCAAAAATGTTATTATAAGCTAAAGTAAAATGTCACACGACTGGAGATTTAGACTCCTGTGTGTAAATGGCAGGCAACTTTATATGAGAGCTAATCACAATGTTTCACCCTGCAGCAAGATGAAAGACTACCTGGGGCAGAATTAAAAAAATACCAAAAAAACAGAAAGGTGTTAAAATGCTTTTAGTGGTAGGAAGTCTGTGATGTTAGGATCAATAGACTGCTGCATAATATTAACTAATTGCTGCTAATCAAATATTTGGATCAAGTATTGATATCAAAAGTAGTTTGGAGAATTAAAGATATGCACGGAGAAAGGGTCAAGTATCTGACATGGGATGGAAACACACTCGATTCAGGAGTTAAAAGGTTATGCAATAATGGTTCGGAACAGCAGATCTGTGAAAATGGACATGCTTTTGAATTGAAAATAGACACTAGTAACTAAAGCGCTAAGATGATCATTATAATAAGATGCAAAGGACAGTTAGGCGGCGAGATGGCGTAGGGGTTAACACAGTCGCCTCACAACAAGAAGGTTCCGAGTTTGATTAACGGGACGGGGTTTTTCTGTGCGGTGTTCGCACCTGCGCTTGTGTGGGTTTTCCTCCAGGTACTCTGGTTTCCTCCCACAGTCCAAAAACATGCAGATTTGGTCAATTGGTGATACTAAATTGTCCATAGGAATGAATTTATGTGTGTGAATGTTTGTATATGTGTGGTCCTGCAATGGACTGGCAACCCATCCAGGGTGTACCTCTGCCTCTCGCCCTATGTGAGCTGGGATAGGCTCTAGCAGACACACGTGACCCCAAATTAGGGAATTAGGTAAAATGATGAATGAATGAATGAATGAATCGAATGAATGAATGAATGAATGAATGACAGTTATACGATACATGGAAAAATAAATCTGGATTAAAGACATCAAAGTGGTACAGATGTGCAAAGTACAGATGTGCAAGGACAAAGGAAATGTAAACATCTAAACAATAATGATGTCTGAGAGTAATTTAAACATTTACAAAAACTAATATTTTTTTAATGACAAAAGAGCAGTGTGTGATATGATAGTGTCTCTTTAATCACATTGTAAATATAAGAGTGATGTGGAGCAAATATTCATTCATTCATTCATCTTCTTACCCGCTTACTCCTGAATCCGGGGTCACTGGGGTCTGCTGCGCCTATCCCAGCACACATAGGGCAAGAGGCTGGGGTACACCCTGGACGGGTCGCCAGTCCATCTCAGGGCAACACACAGTGAAACAACCATTCACACACACATTCTCTCCTATGGACAATCTAGAATCACCAATCTAACCTGATCTGCCAATCTAAACCAATCTAAACCACCTAATCTGCATGTTTTTGGACTGTGGGAGGAAACCGGAGCACCCAGAGGAAACCCACGCAAGCGCTGAGAGAACATGCAAACTCCACACAGAAAGAGTGCGACCCGGGATTTGAACCCGGAACTTTCTTGTAGTGAAGCGACTGTGCTATCCACTACGCCACCGCGCCGCCCATATATATATATACATACACACACAAACACACACACACACACACACGCACATACACACACCCACACACGTTAGTAAAGTGTATGCAGATCTGCATTTTTCATTTTTCTTTAAAGGTATTTCTGGGAAAGCACAGTTACAAAGTCAATCGTCCATATTGTGTGCATTTATTACATTTATACGATTTTAGCAGTTTTTTTACAACTGAGCAATCTAGCTGACCTAGCTCAGGATCTCAGCAGTGGTGCTGGGAATCGAACTCTGATCTTAAGTATTCCACATTACCACATTATAACCAGCAGAAAATACTTCTCACTTACTGCTAATGAGGTACAACAATTTGCTGAGAGACTTTAGATGCATGCTGGATAAACTTTCTCCTTTGGCTAAAAATCAGGAGTCTTTTTACTTTCATGGTGCTTATTGCAACAAGTCTTAATAATCCATTCCATTTGTCAACAAAAAACCATCTGCTAGGCAGAGAGGGCTGATCTGCAGTGGTTTATCTATAAAACATCAGCCAGCAGAGTCTTTAAGAGAAATTTAAGAGAAATTGTTACTATTAATTCACAGAAACTCTCGTCCTTACAAATCTTCACTGTGGGTAAGACGCCTGTTGTTGCCCTAACAGTGGTCAGTGTCCTATTAAAAGGTCTCCAATCTCCACAAGGAATAAGAAGGTCACGTTGACCTGCCTGCCTGCTTTGATTTATGACACAGAGTCTAACATCATGATGCAGATTACGCTCCTTGATGCTTGTAGGATCACGCCGCTCTGATCTGGAATTTTTTCTGTTGTTTTTCTTTGTGCTGCTCTGCATGATTAAACTTTTGCACTCTGTTTTTTTTTACCCTGGCACATGATGCCCAGTCAGGGAGTGAAATAATAAAAGAATGCAGTGATTCTGTGACCTCTATTTCAAAGGATATGCTTTTTCCTACTGAGTCGCTTAATGGATAGAGCTGATGAATGCATTATCCGCGCTACGGAATACTGACCCTGCTATTTCGGTGCCTCGCATGGGTCTCATCAGTCATATGAACAGGTTATACTAAGATTATATTTGAAGCATTTTTTTTACACTGCTCAACATTTTGGCTCAAGATTTCTTCCAGAAGGAATATTCCATGCAAACAAGTTCTCATATGAATTGATGACAGAGGTCAACACTCAGCAATCAGCTGGCTTTCCAAATCTGCATTCATCAAGTCAATCCATCCACATAGTGCATGCATCCCTTTAGGGATCATTTTTATGAGGGGAAGAGAAACTTTCCCAGTAATCATAAGATGACCACAGAAATCGAGTAACTGATCTTAGTGGAATGTTCTTATACTTAAAACTTCTAAACTCGTTTGGGAAATATTATGAAATGATAAGATTTCTTTCAGGATTAAAAAAAACATTTTCTTAGTAATCTTCTTTAGGCATTAGTGAACATGAACACAACATTAATGTGTTATTCGAATGTCATGTTTCGCAATTATATTTACAGCATTTAGTAGATGTTCTTATCCAGAGTGACTTCCATTTACCTCTTTTATATAACTGAACAATCTTAACCCAGCCATTAGGGTTGCACAAGCCAGTGCATTCTTAGTGCCGGTTCCAAGCCCGGATAAATGGGGAGGGTTGCGTTAGGAAGGGCATCCAGCGTAAAACTGTGACAAATCAAATATGCGGATCACAAATAAGAAACTCATACCGGATCAGTTGCAGCCAGGGTTAACAACGACCGCCACATGTACTGTTAGCCGACAGGGTACCGGTGGAAATTGGGCTAATGTTGGCCAAAGCAGGAGGAGGAGGAGGAGGAGAGGAGGAAGACGTTTACAGAGACAACAGGCGAAGGAGAAGTGTATGAAAGTGGATGTTAGGGTGGGTACTTTAAATGTTGGTACTATGACTATACCATAGTTGGTACTATGGTAAAGGGAGAGAGTTAGCTGACATGATGGAGCGTAGAAAGGTGGATATGTTGTGTGTTCAGGAGACCAGGTGGA
>JAOTRA010000029.1:7636140-7651631 GCA_026260255.1 Pseudolaguvia tuberculata | reverse complement strand
AGAGAGAGAGAGAGAGAGAGAGAGAGATAGAGAGAGAGAGAGAGAGAGAGAGAGAGAGAGAGAGAGAGAGAGCCCAGGCTTAAAAGAAATTATATTAATTTGTAAAAACGCAGTTTTACAGACACTGTCAGTTTATCTTCCTAATATTCCTGAAACAGACACATTTGTCCACATTATAATATTTTTTTATTTTTTAAGTATTAGTCCTTTTGCGGAATTGGATGTTTTAAAGAAAGTAAAACCTGACATTGTGCAGGACCATTTGGTTTCCTGTTTAAAATAAAATCCAAACAATTCACACATGTGTCCCTATTATGGGATTGCTGAGGAAATAATGAGAAAGTGCATAACATGTTGTAAAGCTGCACATGTGCACTCAAATAAATCATGGGCCTAATCTGGTATGTAAAAATATGGGATTATAGAGATGACTTGAGTCAGTGAATCACATATTGTCCTGGTTGTAAACACTACAATGTTGTTTGGGATGTTTTGTGATTGCCTTTGGGGGGGACTGGTTTTTTAATCCATTTACATTTACGGCTTTTGGCAGATTCTTTCATCTGACTCTTTTTATCATTTTATCTGTTTTATACAACTGAGTAATTGGTGGTCTTCCAATTAGAACTCCAACACCTTCACCACTGCGCTACCATGTCCCTATAATCTATTGTTTCAAACTGTAATTGGATATGAAACAATGAATAGGGGTGGCGTAGAGGTGTGTAGTGGATAGCACTGTCGCCTCACAACAAGAAGGTTCCGGGTTTGATTCCCAGGCCAGGGATCTTTCTGTGCGGAGTTTGCATGTTCTCCCTACGCTTGTGTGGGTTTCCTCTGGGTATTCCAGTTTCCTCCCACAGTCTAAAAACTTGTACATTAGGTTGATTGGTGATTCTAAATTGTCCATAGGAGTGAATGTGTGTGTGAATGATTGTTTGTTTGTGTGTTGCCCTGAGATGGACTGGTGACCTGTCCAAAGTGTACCCCCACCACCCACCGTATGTGCGCTGAGATAGGCGCCAGCAAACCCCCGTGACCCCGAATTAGGGAATAAGTGGGTAAGAAGATGAATGAATGAACAATGAATGAAGAAGATGGTGGTGGACAAACATTAGTGTGGAAACACAAAAGACTTTGTGATGACACTATTTTAGTCATTGTCCTGTAAAAAGACCTTGTGGAAGACACTTTGTAAGACTTTTTTTATTGAATAATGTATTCCTTTTTAGCTGGAATGCAGATCAGTGGCACAGTGTCCATTATGCATGTGTAACTTTTTCTCTGGAAAAAGACAAATTGAGATGCCAACCACTTGCCCTTATCTCTGCAGCCCAGACTGTGAAACAAAGCTAAAGCACAACTATAAACAAGCAACCAAAACACCTGAACTGAATATAAAGTGACATGAGATTTCACACAACAGCAAAACGCCACAGGATCTTCAGGCCGGACGTACACTGTGTCTGGGAGCTTTCAGAACACACACACACACACACACACACACACACACACACACACACACACACACACACACACACACACAGGTTCGTGTCTCCATTACTTTTCCACACACTGATTGGAGGCATTGAGGAGTTTACATAAGAATGATGAGTGGAACAGAAGAGAATACTGAGCGAGGGCTCTCATTCACAGAAACCCCAGAGTCAAGTGGCATTTTATGGATGTCAACCACTAATGATCGGTTATTAACTACAGCCATTACACACTTAATTATAAAATTACTATTAAAAAGCTACAGTCAACAAGGGGATGATGAGAATTCTAGCTGTTTTCTGTTTCTGCAGACAGGATGCTTCTGTGATGTGTTCTGTTTAGAAGTTTGGAATGAAGGAAGTTTGGAAGGAAGGAAGTTTGGAAGGAAGGAAGAAAGTTTGGAAGAAAGGAAGGAAGGAAGGAAGTTTGGAAGGAAGGAAGGAAGGAAGGAAGGAAGGAAGGAAGGAAGGAAGGAAGTTTGGAAGGAAGGAAGGAAGTTTGGAAGAAAGGAAGGAAGGAAGGAAGGAAGGAAGGAAGGAAGGAAGGAAGGAAGGAAGGAAGGAAGAAAGGAAGGAAGGAAGGAAGGAAGTTTGGAAGGAAGGAAGTTTGGATGGATGGATGGATGGATGGATGGATGGATGGATGGGTGGAAGGAAGGAAGGAAGGAAGGAAGGAAGGAAGGAAGTTTGGATGGATGGATGGATGGATGGATGGAAGGCAGGAAGTTTGGATGGATGGATGGATGGATGGGTGGAAGGAAGGAAGGAAAGAAGGAAGGAAGGAATAAAAAAGAAAAAATGGAAAAAACGAAAGCAAGAAAGATTAAGAAATAAAAGAAATAGCAGGAAAAAACTGCACATTTTAGTCATGAGCAAACATTTTAGTAAACCAGCTACAGAAACAATAAACAATATTCCACAATCAAATTCATGGAAGAAATCTCTCTCAGTTCCCTGCATCCATGTTTTTAGTTTGACACACAACTGACAAGTGGTAAAATATTTTGTAACTGGCCCTGCGATGGACTGGCGACCCGTCCAGTGTGTACCCCTGCCTCTCGCCCTATGTGTGCTGGGATAGGCTCCAGCAGACCCCTGTGACCTCGAATTAGGGAATAAGCGGGTAAGAGGATGAATGAATAACATTTTGTAATTTTTGTTCATTCATTCATTCATTCATTCATTCATTCATTCATTCATTCAGTCAGTCATTTATCTTCTTACCCGCTTATTCACTAATTCAGAGTCAATAACTCAACGCACATAGGGCGAGAGGCAGGGTACACTCTGGACAAGTCGCCAGTCTATCACAGGGCCACACATAGACGAACAAGCACTCACACACACATTCACTGCTATGGGCAATTATTAAACCTAATCTACATGTTTTTGAACTGTGGGAGGAAACTGGCGCACCCGAAGGAAACCCACGCAAGCACGAGGAGAATATGCAAACTCTGCACTGAAAGATCATCAGCCCGGTAATCGAACCCAGGACTTTCTTGTTTTGAGGCGACCGTGCCAACCACTACCCCACCGCGCTGCCATAACTTAATCACTGATTTGCTATAGATATTTAAGTGGTGGCTTAGTGGTTAAGGCAGTGGACTGATACAAGAAAGACTGGGGTTCGATTCCCACCTCCACCAAGGAGCCACTGTGGGCTCTTGAGCAAGGCCCTTAATGCTGTAAATGTAAATATTGCCTATTTAAAAATTACTTTTTCTGAAATACTTGAAGGAAAATTTGCATAAATTATTTGCTTGTCCAGTTTATTGGCTGGAGAGGATGTAAACATCAGCATAACTCTTGCTAACGTCATTGAGACACTGAACCCTTTGGACACATTCAGTGTCTCAGCCTTGCAAATGAGGCAGAAAACATTTGTCTTTTCCATGAAAGAAAACAATCTGACAGTTTAACGGCATTATAAAGCGCCAGCTCAACTACAGCTACAATATTAAGAAGAAAGATGCTTTTCCAGACGGATTTATAAACAACAAAATTTATAAACAACAAAATTTATGTTTATTTTGTCAACAAACTCATGAAGTTGCGGACGTTTTGACAGTTTTAATTAAAAAAGGACAACAAATATCATTAATTCAGTTACATGTGACAAACCTGGTGGAAAATGTTATTTTTTTTAAATTACGCCAATGCTGCCCTCTGGTGGTAAAACTAGAGTAGTGCATGTTAAAGCTCTGCTGATATTCATTCATTCATCCTCCAACCCGTTTATTATTTAATTCTGGGCATTGCTGGAGCCTGTATTATATTGATAATATATCAATTAAATAATCTCCATGTCCTACTACATACCACACTTTTACTTGAAGAATGATGATAGTAAGAATGAAAATACTCAATATATTGCCAGAAATACATTAATTACAGTAAAATATCGTTTATCCGGGCACTGTACTGTGGTTTTAATTTTTAGCAAAACCAAAATGCTGTTGCTGCTGGGCCCCTAACAAGGCCCTAAAGTGTGAAAAATTTTGTGGAAATAACAAAGGCCCCATGTTTGGGGATCGGGCTGTTGAGTATCCCAGCCAATCCGCAATGCCCTTACCCCAACGACTTTGTGTGGGTTTCCTCAAGGTACTCCGGTTCCACAGTACAAAAACATGTACATTAGGTTGATTGGTGATTCTAAATTAGATAGGAGTGAATGTGCGTGTGTGTGTGTGGTTGTTTGCTGGCGACCTGTCCAGGGTATACCCCTGCCTCTTGCCTTATGTACGTTGGGATAGGTTTCAGCAGACCTCTATGACCCTGAATTAAGGAATAAGCAGGTGAGAAGATGAAGATGATTAAAAAGGGTGAACATGTTTAATGCTTGAACAGATAAATCAGGAAGACAAACAATGCATGAGAAGAAAATACAGAATTCATTCTTATTTGTATGACACGTTTAACAGTAGACATTGTTTTAAAGCAGCTTTCAACAAATTATGCCGTAGAATGTAAGTAAGTTTACCCTTAATGAATAAGAAACTGGGGCAAAAAAAATATTCCCTGAGCTGAAATAAGGAAGAAACCATAAGACTCGAGGGAACCGATCCTCATCTGAGTATGGTATTACAGGACATACCATACAAGAGTTACCAAATAAAGATCCCTTCATAAGTGTATAAAAGTGGATATAAATAATATATTTCTATAGTATAAATATATTTAAAGCTACAATGAACATCTTTCAGAAGATCCTGATTGTGCAGCAGTTTTCTCTTCTGTCAGGGACGGAGAGGCTCAGTAAACATTTTTGTTTGCTTTGGCTAATTTTTGCTAAGTTAAATCAAACTACGCTACAGCCTGTATATGTTGCTATCTCAATACTGTGTGTGCTCAAGGTGCACCACACACACACTTTTACATAAAACTAGCACTGACTTGATCATTGGTATAACTTTGTTTACAAAAATAAGAAGAATTTAAAAAAAACAGCTATCCAGTAACTTTACGGTAAATTGAAACAATCTGGTAAGACTAACTTGAGTAAAATTTGAGATCGACAGCTTTGCATACAAACAATGAAAAGAAGAACATCTTTTTGAGAGACGTAACAAATCCATGTTTTTGTTTAGCAAGACTAAAGCTCTAAGAGTCACATGCTTTTGTTCAAGGTTAAACAAACCAGGTTTTTTTGGGGTTTTTTTGTACTGGTCCTATATTTGTAAACAACAAAAGTCAGACAGACAAAACATAAAATCAGTAACAAATTTTATAACGATGACAACATGACTGTGTAACATCATAACATCATATTTTCTACTTAAAACCAACAAAAATAAATCTGTTTAAAATCTTTCAGTAAGGCACATAGTGTTGGCTGGACACTGTAGGAAAAGTGTAGCAGTTGATCAGAAAGCAGTATCGCAGTCTCCGTTCTGTAACTGACGGCCTTGAGCGTAACATACAGCATCACTCAGAGTGTGGAAAACAATGGGTGTGCTCTTAGATTCATAATAACCGCCCCTGCGTAGAGAATCCATCACCGAGGTGCTGCACTGGGCTAATAAAAAGTGCACGGCAAGCTCCTTATAATCCTTACACACCTCCTTCAGAGCACTAACTCCTGCCGTATCCAGAAATAACACAGCGCTGCAGTCTAGAATCAGTGTGTGAAAAGAAGCAAGCGCAACAATGGTGGTTGCTTCAGAGTCTCCTTTTTTCTTCATCTGCTTCTCCAGTTTCTTCCGTCTGGCTTTTTCTTTGTGTGGGTCCAGACCTACACTGCGATACAAAGATTTCTTAAACAGGCTCTGGTTGGCGTAGTAAATGGGAGCTTCGTAGCGAAACACAGCCACTCCAGGCTGCTTGTGAAGGTTTTTGTATGAATCGAGGTCCTTAAAGAAGTCACAAGGTCTTGCCTGGCCCAGCTCCAGTGCCTGAGTACATTGGGTGCGTCCTAACACACAGAATGCAGATACTAGCACACCAATCAGCAGACCCAGCTCAGTGTTTACTAACGCTGATGTAACCATGGTCAGCATCCAGATGGCAGCATCGATGCGGTTCACACGCCACATCCGTGGAATGTCACTGAATTTCCGTAAGGCACCACGCAGGTTCACTACAATGATTACAGCTAGCACACATCTGAAAAAAATAAGATAAAAAAAATATTTAAGGATTCAGAAAATAAATCATAATTAAGCCAGCAGAAACTTTTATCTTAAGAAAGCTTCTTATAACCACACACACTTCACACATTAAGTAAGCAAGCAGCAAGTCAGACCGATCCAGTAAAAATGTGTATTATCATTTTACACATCTCACACACACATGCACTGAGACACACCACACACACAAATGAGCACAGACCAGATGAGGGGACGCTTAGAAAGACTCAGTCAAGACATGGAGAGACTCACAAAGAAACAAACAGAGCAACATTTAAAGAGACATATGGAGAGTGCAAGAGAAAGGCAACAGAGTCAGACACAAACAGAGAGAGATAAACACATGACTAGAGAGACAGAGACAATGAGAGAGAAAGACAGAGACACATAGGGGGAAAAAATACAATCAGTACACTAGTGCTGTTAATATATCATTGTTCAGTATCTGCTTTGTGTTTTATTTCCAGATCCTATTTGTACACGTTGAGAGTGTGTGTATTTGCCAGGGATGGGAGAAGCTGAGATTACGTTGCATGGTACACACTTACTTCTGTAATGAGTAGAAAAGTGGGGCAATGACAAGAAGCACCAGCAACAGCACAAGAGCAGTAATCAGACCTGATAGCTGACTCTGGCAGCCAGTGGACTCTTTCACCAGGGTCTTGGTCAGAGCAGCACTTGTAGTGAAGCAGCGAAAGAACGATGGGAAAATATTGCAGAACCCAATGGCATACATCTCTTGATTGGGATCCACCATATAGCCATGCTTCTGTGCAAACATCTCAGATAGAGACACAGTAATGGCAAAGCCCACAATAGCTATGGAAAAGGCGTCAACTGCTATGTTGGGTATGAGATCCCAGGCTGGGAGCTGTGGAGGCATAAAGCCTGTTGGAATAGCTCCAGAAATCTCAGATCCATATTTCTCGTGGAAATGACCAAAATGGGAAGCCAATGTGGCAACAATGACCACAAACAGCTCAAAGGGAATAGGTGCCTTGAGTTTGGATTTAAATCGGTCGTTTAGCTCTTTGGTGGGGACCAGAACAAGCAGGCAGAAGATGCTGGTGATGAGGTCACAAAAGTTAGTTTGGCCTAGATTCTCAAAAAGCTTGATCCATGTTTTGATCAGTGAGCCCCAACCTTGGGCCCGAGGCAGCTTCAGGCCTAGCAGGTACTTCAGCTGTGAGGTAAGAATGGTAAGAGAAGCACCAGTGGCAAAACCACTAAGGAGAGAGTCAGAAAGGAAGACAGAGACAAAGCCAACCTGAAGGAGACCCATTAAAACCTAGAAGGGGACACAAAACTCAGAATTAGGATTGCTTATTGAGATCAAACATATATTGATAAAATGAGAGACAACATAATTTTTGTGTATTTACCATCCTATATCAGATTTATTCTTACTCCAATAATAGCCTCCACCCATGTTGATTCCAAATATGTTCTGTGGTGTGGAATCAGTCAGCAAGGCTTTGTGCAAAACACTTGAGTTCTTCCATACAAACCTTAACAAGTACTTCATAGTACTTGGGTTCTTTTCATTCATTCATTCATTCATTCATTCATTCATGTTGTGAGGCGACGGTGCCGCCCCATTGGTTCTTTTCATTCTAGTGTCAATCCTTTCCTTAATTTGAATATACTTTAGGACTTGTATTAATTTATTGTTTACTGTATACTGTATCTTCATACATTATTGTTTACAGTAAGCTGTCATATAATATTTATTGTCTTTTGTATATTCATTGGATTGTATATTAAATATTTGATACATGGACTTGCTTGCTAAAAATTTGACACAATCCTCTATATTCCAAAAAAGTTGTTGAACAGATCCCAAAGCTAACAAGTTTAGGAGCCAGGCTACTCTGTGTAAACAAAAATAGCCAAGTCACATAGTAATTTAGGTAAATCTCAGCCAGAACATTTTTTTTTTTTAATGATTTTTAATTTTAGTCAGCACTCAAGAACGGTCAAATCAGTATAGTGCAAGAACCAAATTAAATATCCAAGATTAATGTCCATTTCCATGAACATTTAGTAGATCGTTAAAATAGACTCGAACCCACATACCTGGTACACCCCTGCAGTGAAAGTCACAGTGGACCCTATGATGATGGCGTAGCAGCTACGGTCACATTGAGTTGTGCTGTTCTCCAAGCTGGTGAGATTTCCTGACTGATCGCTGAGATATCCAGCCAACGCCAGCTCCCTATCAACCACCTGGCCTACCAACAAGCACAGCACCCCAAATATCCCCACCGAAATGTGCCTGGATGTGCCAAGCAAAGTGTAGATAATGCTAGAGAAAAACGATGTGTAGAGCCCATAGATGGGATCCTGGCCTGCCAGCAGCGAGTAGGCAATGGACTGAGGAACCAACAGGATACCCACAATCACACCAGACATTAAGTCCCCCAGGAGCCAGTCTTTGATCTGATATTTTGGCAGCCATTTTAAGATGGGTATAGAGTCTAAAAGAAGTTTTTTTGCTCGAGCCGGACTCCAGACACATTGCTTTTTCAGTTTTTGGCTTAACACCACATTTAGAGGCTTGTCCTTTCTTTCACGTTCCTCTAGGATAAATGGAATCTGGAGGTCATTCTCAGATTCAGCTTCTACAGCAACCTGTTCCATCTCTGGAACTGACATCTCCCTCTAAAAGAAAAAAGACAGGTTTAATAGCACAATTACAAACAGTGCTGTATGGTATGTAAATGTTAACTAAATGAAGTTGTGAACATGTTAAAAATGTGGTATGGCCATGTGATATGTAAAGGAATGAGTTTTATCAAGAGGCAAGTTTCAACAGGGCAAACAGGAACAGTCAATATTTGCATCATGGCACCAAATCATCCGTTGTGCTTTATCTAAAAAGAGCTGACGTAAAAGGACTTGGCAAATAATAGGTAAGACTTTTCTTTTATTCTGACTAAAAAAAAAAAGGAAATAACTAAAGAACAGCTAAAGCAAAAAAGCTAGCTAAAAAAAGCTCCTGAAAATATCTGCTGCTTCAGTTATGTTAAATTATCAGCAGCCGCCAGACTCTCACCCCACCTCTAAGAGCTGGGGGAATAAATAATCATTTAGCACTTAATTAGGAACACACTGCTCATGGATTACAATTTGACAAAAGCTCAATGTACTAACAGATGCAGGGAAACAGCTTCAGATCATGTTCTGATTAAACATTCAAGTAAATGTGATCTTAGTGACCGACACGGTTAGTGCCAAACATACTTCAGAAACTCAATCTTATCTTGTTGGGATTGATGTGAAAGATTTTACACAGAATAAAGAATATAAAGACACCATTATTGAGCAGCGGTTCTGCAAGAAATACAGAAGAATGTAGGTCTGTTCAGTGGATACTATACCATCAAAAAAGCACCGCTTTAAGAAAAAATTAAAGCATCTGAAAAGTCTTGTATCCGCTTTAAGCGTTTCATGGTTGCCATGTTGTGCATTATGAGATACTCACCACAGCTCTACGGATTGAGTATCTATTCATTCATTCATTCGTTCATTCATTCATCTTCTTGCCCGCCTATTCCTCAGTTGTATATTGAAGGGTAAGGGTCTTCAGTGAAGTGGTAGCCTAGTGGTTAAGGTGTTGGACTATTACCGGAAAGACTGGGGTTCGATTCCACCAATCAACCACTGTGGGCCCTTGAACAAGGCCCTTAACCCACAATTGCTCAGTCGTAAAAGAAGACACCAAATGTAAGTCGCTCTGGATAAGAGTGTCTGCCAAATGCCAAACTATTATCGCAAAATAATCATGTAAGTAATTTCGCTGGCTCTCGTCCCAAAATAAAACATTCCACCCTCTTTGTAAATGATGTGGCAATGTGGATAATTCTCTTTGCACCATTTGTATACTTTATTATGGAGATTTACAGTAAACTCTTGGTGGTGCTTTTCTGCCCTTAACCCTAAACTACACGTACAACAATGAATACTAGCGATCAAGGTTTTATCATAGCAACACTAATACGTATAAAGAAAACAACAGGCTCAGGGAAGTGCTTCCGCTCCGTAAAGACAAACAGAGAATGAGAAGCTTCTTCCTGCAGGGGACACGTGGACGGGGACAGACACAGACACAGACACACACACAGACACACACACACACACACACACAGACACCTTATTGCTTTTTTTCACATTTTAATTTCTTTCCTATTACATTTTTATTATTTTATTACAAAATAATTATTATCTGCTAAGGGTTCTATTTAGTTTTTAACCCCATTGGCCATGGATTGGTGCCGAGTTGTTGAAGAAAGGTCTTCCAGGTAGCCCTAGGTTCAAACTTCACCACCAACAAGGGAAAAATCATACATGTCACGGTTGGATCCTTGAGCAAGACCATTAACCCTTCCTGCTCCAGGAGTGCTGATCTATAAATGACCCTGCGCTCTGAGAAAATAATTTTACTATATGTTGTATGTGTGTTTAATCAAGTATGTGACAAATAAACTGGATTACAGTAAGAACCCGGGTAACCTCAAGTTATTGTATGAATACAGTCTTCCCTGTGACCCCGAATTAGGCAGGTATAAGCCTAAGTTTACATTAGGAAAACTTCAACACATTCACTAGTGCACACTATGCCGTAGTGTAAACAAACTCACGTGATTAAATAGTTCAGGTGATGCGTTGATGGTATCAGTTTAATCTAAGGTTTATGATCAAAGCCAATAACCCTTAACACTCAGTTTCTTTTCCTTCTTCCTCTGTCGAAGTGCCACGCAGGCAGTGTATGAATGGAGGGCATTGATCACAACTTTTACAACTTCACTTTCAGCCTCACAACAATTCACCCACGTACACGAACATAAAGTTTAACAACTGTTACTGACCTCGTAAAGTTAAGTCACACGCTCATTTCGCTCTTTATCTTATCCACCGGATGGCGTGCTTCATCTTTGCACTCCGACTTCAGTGATACTTCAGCAGAAAAACACCAACTGAGTTCAACGAGTACTGAAGCCATCGCTGATCACCGGTGTCACGTGGTTTACGCTAGACGGAAAGACGTCACGTGATCAGAAATATAACCCGGATTCTGTGCAGGGTAATTTGAAACGAAATGGGGGAGTTTCACAGTGACGTAACAAACGTTCAATTATAACTTACTGTTCAGTGCAGTGCAGTAGTATGCACTGAGCGGTATTGTTCATTCATTCATTCATTCATTCATTCATTCATTTTCTTAACCGCTTATATCCTAAGCAGTGGTCATGGGGTTTGGCCCTAGACTATCCTAGCGCACATAGGGCGAGAGGCAGTGGTACACCCTGGACAGATCTCCAGTCCATCGCAGGGCATTCATTCATCTTCGTACTCGCTTATCCCGGGGTCACGGGGGTCCGCTGGTGCCTATCCCAGCACACATAAGGCAAGACCTTGAACGGGTCGGCAGTCCATCTCAGGGCAACACATCGATAAACAACCACACACACACACACACACACACACACACACACACACACACACACACACACACACACACACACTGGTAGAATAACCAATCAACCTAATGCACATCATAGCTAACATTTAAGACGGAAAGCTAATGAGAGTCATTCTTGGTTTCCATCCGGTTCTAAAAATGGTAGTTTACGCACTGCACTTTTAATTCCGTACATTAAAGACTAGCTTTTTTTTTTTCACTTCAACTTAAGTAAATATTTATTATTCTAAAGTAATCGCCTGCGTAAGCAATTTATTTTTTTCCCCCCTCCTATTATTGCGCATTAACTTGTAGCTCATTTCCAGCCATTCAACTTCAACTTTCCATTTATACACTGCACGACTGTCGGTTCGAAACGGTAAGCTATCAGACAAATATGCATTCGAACCCTACCATTAATCATTAGAAATCCTGCTGTTCTTCTGCTTCATGCGGTTATCCATACGCTCGGACCGTTAGATGTGAAATGGTTTCCTTTACTTCTCTGCCAATCTTAACAAGCCTACACAGAGAAGACATTCGAGGTTGTAATGGTTCGAACATAAGTGGTGGGGATCATGTATCTGCATACACAGGTGCACTTTTCTACACGCTTCAGTCACACAAACTCCGAGAACTTGTTCCCAGTGCGCTGTCAAGGAGATGTCTTACTTTCGGAAGGATTTACGTATGCCACTGGTGGTAAGCGAGCTCCAGAGGATTGACAAAGCATTGCATCAGCTATACATCAGACAGAGAACGAAACCTTAACTTGGCTTTTTAATTCTATGAAAATATTCCAGTCTGACGAAGAGATCCAGGCAAACGAAATTCCTGTCACGGCAAGACTCAGTGCAAAGATCTGAGGATACCTTCAAGTCTTTGATAGAATTCCAATGATCTCAACACACACTTATGCTTTAGAAAGAATGTTTTTTTGATAACTACCATCTGAAGATTCTAGGTATCAGGGTATCTGAGGCAAGTAATTACATCACCTCAAAAAAAAAGCAAGGTTGCCCAATAAATGGGGAAACGGTACAGGTGTTCATTGAGGTGTTGGATTGGAAGATCAGGGTTTGAGACGTAACCAAACTGTCACAGCTGGCTCCGTGAGCAAGGCCCATAACCACCAATTGCTCAGTTGTATAAATGAGAGTCGCTCGAGACAAGGGATGCTATAAATATAAATAAACCAGGAATGAATGAACTTTACACAACACTGGATGTTGATGTAACGACCTATCACAATATAACTGTTTAGCTTGAACCACCTGGAAATGGTGGTCACCTGGAAATCACAAACACATGCAATCTTCTTTCAGGTTGATTCTTTTTTTATTACTATTGGATGAAGCTCCAGTCCTTCTAGTAAGACCTTCCAGAAATCTCTTTATTCATCTACAACAGTATAAGTAAGATCAGACAGGTAACCAGGTCTGGGGTAAATCAGTCACCATTCCAGTTCATCCCAAAGGGGTTCAGCGGTGGTAAGATCAGGACTTTGTGTGGAACACTCTAATAATAACCCAGCATGTGATAATGGAGGTCAGGGGTTTTGTGCTCAGGGTTATTGTCATGCTGGAACAGCGTTAAAGTCTCTTAGTTCCAGTAAAGGAATAATGTAATACTATAGCATACAAAAACATTCTAAACTAAATGTGGGCTTTCAGATGTGCAGCAACATGGGGAACCACATATGGATCTGATGGTCAGGTGACCAAACCTTTTGCCAATATAGTGTATATTTATTTCACTTTGGTTTCATTGAAGGTACCTACACTCCAGACTAACTTTAATTCTTATCTCCAGAGCTGGCCCTTGCTCTGGGTAAGCAGGTCTGAATAAAGGCTTGAACTTTTCATGTTTTAATAGAAATGTACTTCGGAACTATAGCTGGGGCGACTAGAGCTGTATTCCAATTCGTATTCCAATTTCTATTTTATTTTGTCCCATACAGGATTATATACAGTACAACATATAGTCAAATGTTTTTCTTTGCATATCCCATCTTAGTAAGTTAGAGGTCAGAACGCAGGGTCAGCTATTGTACAGCGTCCCTGGAGCAGGAAGGGTTAAGTCTCTTGGTCAAGGACCCAACAGTTGTGGAATTGAGCAGTGGTGGGCCAATATAGTTTTTTCCCCAGTCTTTCTAATCTCCCGATTAACAACTCGGCACCACTGCCTCTTTTTCCTGGCCAATGAGATTAGAGATTTTAAACAGCATAGCATAAAATCATAAACAGATGAAGTCCCTGGAAATGAACAGACGACCAGATCAAAATTAAAATCTTTTGGTTTTAATCACCTTATAAACCTTGGTGTATCCAAATTTAACACATGTACCTATAGACTGTACATAATATTAATGATACTAATTAATGTGCTTGATAAATATGCAGTGTTGTTAGTGTGCTGAGAGACTAATTAGGCCAGGAGTGGAAAGAGCCTGTGGGTGCTAGGGCTCGTGTCATGGGAGAAGAGAAGCAAGCACTCCGACTATAGACAGGGAAACTATAGGCAACCTAATACCCCCAGACATACATATATGCAAAACCCCCCGTTGATACATCGCTGGTGGAATAATTACATGCAATTAATCTTACCCTGGCAAGCAGCCATGAAAAAAGAGAGGAAGGTGGAGAGAAACCAGGGGAGAAACAGGAAAGGAGGATGAGACAGGAAAAGAACGAGAGAACAATCGGAGGTCAGTCACACAACCCTTAACCAAATCCAGGTGGACGAGCTCAAAGTGCCTTCAACGTCCACTTCACACAAAGTGGGTCGCCATGCCTGAAGGGGACCAGAAGGTGGAGAACGAGACACCAACCGAGTCGGGTTTTAAAAGGGTTTTGTTGAACATGGTCATTAAGATGTAATCGCACCTTTATCTGCCTGGAGGTGCCTGTGTGATCGTCACTAGCACTAAATAAAATAATGTACTTTAAAATTGCATAGGATACCTATCACACATGCATATAAGATATATATATGACAACTTTCCACTATATGAATCAATTGTGTGACCATCAGGATGTTGCCCCTAGCAGGCCACCAGAGGGCGACTCTGAGACCTTCTGTTCCCTTGTTTGAAAAGAAAAGGGAAGGGATTCAATTTTTGTCACATAAATGATTATACAGAGTACAAGAAATAGTGAAATGTTTTCTTCGCAAATCCCATCTTAGTAAGTTGGTGGTCCGAGCGCAGGGTCGGCTATTGTACAGCGCCCCTGGAGCAGGAAGGGTTAAGTGTGTTGCTCAAGGACCTAACAGTGGCGGACTTTTAAAAAAACCATGTGTTGTAGCTTGGGCCATTTGACTTGTCTCTCATGTTTATCACTTATATCTTGTCATTGGTTGGTTTCCTCCGCGTTTCAGATCCAAAACGCAAAAAAAGTGAGGCTCACGATATATGCAGATTTATTTTGCTACTTCTCTTTTACAAACCAAGTATAAATACATACCTAAGCCTCAAGCCAGAGCCTCGGCCCAAGATGGCCTACAAGACAAAGCCTCAGCTTAAATTGGCCAAAATGCCAGAGCCTCAGCCCAAGATTGCTGACAAGACAAAGTCTCAGCCCAAGATGGTCAAGAAGCCAGAGCCTCAGCCCAAGATTGCTAACAAGACAAAGTCTCAGCCCAAGATGGTCAAGAAGCCAGAGCCTCAGCCAAAGCTAACGAACAAGACAAAGTCTCAGCCCAAGATGGCCGAGAAGCCAGAGCCTCAGCCCAAGCTAACGAACAAGACAAAGTCTCAGCCCAAGATGGTCAAGAAGCCAGAGCCTCAGCCCAAGATTGCTAACAAGACAAAGTCTCAGCCCAAGATGGCCGAGAAGCCAGAGCCTCAGCCCAAGATTGCTGACAAGACAAAGTCTCAGCCCAAGATGGTCAAGAAGCCAGAGCCTC
>JAOTRA010000029.1:7608107-7624884 GCA_026260255.1 Pseudolaguvia tuberculata | reverse complement strand
TGTGTGTGTGTGTGTGTGTGTGTGTGTGTGTGTGTGTGTGTGTGTGTGTGTGTGTGTGTGTGGCCATGTGATGGACTAGCTACCCATCCAGGGTGTACCTCTACCTTTCACCCCAGCAGACCCTGTGACCCCGAATTAGGAAATAAGTTAGAGGATAAATGAATGCATGAGTTGGTTATGTGGTAAGTGCTTGGTGTAGTTATAGCGAGAAGAGTGTAAAATGCACTAGGACAGGGGGAAATGCATTATTCATGACCCTTCAGAAGTGAAAATAAACGACCTAATGAGTCAGCCAATTTAGCTGAGGACGAGCTAGATTCAGCGTCTCTCATTACTGTCAAGTTGGTGGAAATGTCAGCTTTATTCACTGTAAGGTTTACATAAATGTATTTCTTAAGGTGTGTGTTCATTATCAATTACATTTTAGTTGAAAAGAAACTGTCAAGAGCATTTTATACGACCAACTTCTTCCAACTGAGTTGGTTTTTTTTTCTTATGTATTTTTAAAATTGTTACGTAATTCTGGGTTACATTAAGTACACAAAGTTAAATTGTATATCTGTATATCTGTCCAAGAACAACAGCCTTAACATATCATAAATGTTATTCCTAGATATCTTCTTTTTCTCCTTTTGGCTGCTTCCGTTAGGGGTCGCCACAGCGGATTGCTTTTCTCCAAACTACCCTGTTCTCAACATCTGCCTCTTTCACCACAACTACCTGCATGTCTTCCCTCACCACCTCCTCTTTGGTCTTCCTCTTTTCCTCCTGCCCACACCTCCATCCTTAGCATTCTTCTACCAATATACTGTATGTCCCTCCTCTGTATATGTCCAAACCAAGCCTCTCAACCTGTCTCAACCTAGCCTCCCTCACCTCGTCTCCAACTGACTTCAACTCTGCCACCTCCAGCATCTCCTCCTGTCTCTAAACCGTACAACATTGCAGGTCTCACTACAGTGCTATAAACTTTCCCTTAGATATGAAAATGAAAAAATATCTATTGGTGTTTACTTTGGATAAGAAACTTTGCCCCCCACAACGAACTCACTGTCCCGGGGTAGACCCCGCTGGGCACTAACTGTCTTTAACTAACTAACTGACTGAGTTCATACAACTTTCTTTTTATTTTTTTTAGCAAATTGCTAAGATTTTTAAACAAAAATCATGGATGTACAGTATCCATCATCTGTCACACTACTGAATAATGTGGTTAGGAGTTTAAATTCCAGGACCACCAAGCTGTGACTGGTGGGTCCTTGAGTAAAGCCCTGAAGTCGCCTGTTTACATATGTAACCATACTAAGACTGTGCATTAAAACGCAGAGACATTTGGCCTGATGAATGTGTGAAATCTATTGAAAAGCATTACGGGTGGGTGATGTCATCAAGTTGGAAGTAATGACATATAAGCCTGGCCAAGCTTCAGTTATGACAAATAACGAAGTGTCTCGCTTTCTCTAAACACCATGATGGGAAGTGGTGGCTTAGTGGTTCAGGTTCTAGACTGATACAAGAAAGACAAGGGTTCGATTCCCAACTCCACCAAGCAACCATTGTGGGTACTTGGATTAGATCACCAATCGATCTAATCTGCATGTTTTTGGACTGTGGGAGGAAACCGGAGTACCCGGAGAAAACTGATGCAAGCGCGGGGAAATCATGCAACTCTGCACAGAAAGATACCTGGCCCGGGAATCGAACCCGTGACCTTCGTGTTGTAAGGCGACAGTGCTATCCACTAAGTCCCTACACCTCCCCACTTACGCAACCTATATAATTCTAAAAACTCTCTTCTGTATCTCCATGCAGGAGTTCTCTCGCTTCCATGTGCAGATCACACCTATGCTGGACAGGCTACTAAACAACAGGAAGGAGTGGAATGCTCTTAAAGAAATACATGAGGCCAAACTGGCAAAGATTGAAGAAGCCAAGAAAGCTAAGGAGGAGGCTGAAGCTGCAGCATCAGCAGCTGCCAGACAAGGTGAGAACATCAGAAATGGATCCTATGTCAGCTTAATATTAATATTGTACACAAATAATAACACACAAAGACACGAGGTGATAACTGGTTATTTAAACACTTTACTAACAGAGAACACATCAAATAACCAAGAGACACCCGAACATATGACCAAGTGTGTCTGTCTCATCCTGACAAACAGGGTTATTATCTGGTTATTAACCTGGTTATTATCACAGATTTATTTATGTTGTATGAAATAATAAAACGTGAATCATAACTGTAAATCTGACAATGAATGAGAAATACTGATGCTCTTTTCTTTTCATCTCGTGCAGCAACTGCAGCCCAGGCCTCCCAGTCTAAGACTTGCATCCTCAGCTAAGTGTTCAACAGTACAGAGCAAACCTATAGACAACATCTTTTGGACACCTTACCAGCACACCCACAGCAGTGTTTTTTTTCCCCTAAACTGTTACTACGGAATTAGAAGCACATAGTTCTCTAGATTGTTTTTGTATGCTGTATCTTTACCTGACTTTTTCATTTAAAGAGGATCTCAAACATCATTCTAAGGAAATAGATTAAAAATTTCTGTCCCATAAAGGATTATACACAGTACAACATATAGTGAAATAGCCCATCTTAGTAAGTTGGAGGTCAGAGCGCAGGGTCAGCTATTGTACAGCATCCCTGGAGCATGAAGGGTTAAGGGCTTTGCTGTTGAACCCAGGTCTTCCTTGGTGGTGGGCTTTGAACCCAGGTCTTCCTGGTCTAGCGATCAACAACTCAGTACCTTAATCATTGAGCCACCACTGTCTGTCCTTGTGTGGCTGATGTGGAAGAACTTACCTGAACAGAGACCTGACTCTGATCCAACACCACTAAACATATAAAGGATAAACTGGAACATTGAATAAATCCCAGATATCCTCACCCGACATTAGTGTTTGAAGTCACTAATACTATTATGGCTCAATTAACAAATCCCCAGAGCCATATTTGGAAAGCCTTTTCCAAAGTATTAAGGAGTATTATTATAGGAGTATAGTAAAAATAAATCTGGAACAGGCTGTAGAAAAAAAACATTTCAATTGGACGGTCTCGTGTCCTAATATGTCTGTCCATCTAGTGTATGAATGTAAATCGATATATATTATATAAGTGTAGTCAACTGTTAGCCATACACCAAGGTAATGTTAAATAATCCTGGGTAATATATTAAATAAAACTATGCGATCTTCACAATCTACCTGGTAGGCAGGGGATGGACACGACCCCAAAAAAATCCCTTGTATTTTAGCTCACTACATAGGATTGCAAAGTCTACCGATGTTTGCATGCTCTTTGTGTTGCCCATCTAAAGCGCCTGTTTATTTGCGCCTCTATTGTATTTCCTCTCCATTTTTCACTATTTTCATAGTTACATGCTGATACTCCATAGAGCCCAAAATTGCTGATTAAAATGTCTCAAGGGCCAGCAAAAATCATACATTGTATTTATTTATTGATGAATAATTTACATAATAATATATATTCTGTTCTTTTCCCACCTAATTAGAATAAGAGGTTAAGAATTGTATGAGCTAACCAGACAAAAAAAAAAAACGATGAAATGCATTATCCAAAAAAAAGAACGTCAGCCCTGTCTACCAGATGGTCAGTCCACCCCTGCTGCTAGCAGATAAAATGTGATTAGTTCAATTGAAGGGTGAGTTAGATTTTTGTGTTTGTTGTTTATTTCAGTAGAATTGGTTTCAGAAATGATGTAGATTGTATATATGCACTAATGAGCTTAGTGTAACAATAATAACATTGCTGTGTGTGTGTGTATCCGTTAATGAACATATAGAAATGTTTTAGCTCTGTAAAAGATCTTGCATTCATAAATGTACAACTCAAAGTCCAAAAAAAAAAAATCTGACATACCTAAAAATAAACCCAGCAAAGCTAATAACTGTTTTAGATGTTGTGTCTGCGCTGTGTGTCTCTCCACCTAGAGGATGCTGTATGCTTGGCTGAACTTTTGTGTGTGCTAACTGTCCCACAGGGAGCATACATAATGATCTAACACATGGCAGGATGATGCCTGCTGGGGATGGCGTAATTGAGCAGGAAGGCGAGAGATCTGATTGGTAGATTAGGAGTCGGAGGATGGCAAGCTTTATCAAAAGCGCTGACGTCATCTAAGACGCAGAGATAGTGTACGCCAGCATTATCTGACGTAATGTGTTCTGTCCTTGGATTTCACAGTTGCAGGAAGGGTAATCTGCCTGCATTGACGTGCATTCAATTGCTAAAAGCAAACCCAATCAAGGTAATGACGTGTTCAACTGCCTCCAACAGCATCATCCGTATGCTGCATTCATGTAAAGATTTTTTATTTGTTCTGCTCCATCTGTGATTTTGCCTAGTTACAGAATCTTCACTAGCCAATCGTGTGTCTGCTGCTTACACAGTATGTAGCTCAGCTATAGGAGGGCTTTAGCGCCGTCCTTTTCTGAGCTCCAGTCCAACCTGCACTGCTCATTTCAGGAAGAATTCCACACTGCTTTATGTATTATTTAACCTTTAACACATGAATCCGTCATGTTTACAGTGGATCAGTAGCAGATATATTAACAGACAGCAGGCAATATCAGTGTTCATTAGGACTTTTTTATTATCTGGAGCCAAATCAATGAATATATAGGGATTTTTTTATTTTTTACTGTATATGAGGATCAGTTTCTACAGTTTAATAATGTAAACGATCTCAGAAGAGAAATGTATTCGGTTTAAAAGGAAGCCGTCAACTATTTTTTTTTAAATTATTTACATGAATTAAAATATAATTTATAACATCAGACAATTTCCACCATATAGATAATCTGTGGAACTAGATTTCAACAATTCAAAAATACTGAAATGCATTTGTCTCCATTCTCAAGACGTATGAAATCACACAATACAAAGAAAAAATAAAAACACCATTAGAAGACATTCAAGCTAAGCGACATATAAATAAAAAAAACCAAAAAACCTCAAGATAAACCAATATATGTAAAAATATAAAATCTTACTAGAAGTATTTACCATATTCCAAAAAACTACATTAAAAAAGGAAAATCATAGTGAGTTTGATAGTCATTAGATGTAAAGACAGAAAAATTGAAGAGAAATGAAACAAACAAAAAAATAATAATCAATTTATGCCCTTTGATGCTGATTTCGTTTTCCACCAAACACATGATACTGAAGCAGCAAAACTACAACCATCACTGGCTTTTCCGGATTCCTAAAGAAATCCCATGCTCTGTTTGCTAAGGCTTCGGCACCGAATAAACACACAACGGAACTGACTTTTGAGATTTATGATCATGATGAAGAGTATATAAACTAGCTTTTGATAAAATGACCAATATATTATTGGCGGATATATATATATATTTAATTTTTTTCTTTTAATATTGCAAGATTTTCTGCCCAAGTGAAATGCCACGTCTGTTTTCTTACACATTGTTCTGTAGTAATAAAAATACAGATGTGCTCACACACTTTCTCTAACACACTCAAAAGCCTGAGATGGCCAATCATGACATTCCCTCATGGACCAGTTTGAGTGTGATAATGCACTTTTCCTATACACATATTAAGTATTCTTTTTGGTCAAATAGTGATTGCTAAGATGGAGATGTATTGCATTTAAAGAAGGGTTCCCTTTGGGAGTTTTTTTCCCTTTTCATTTGGATTATCTCAATTTATACATTCTAAAATGACACCGTACGATGAAATGCATTGAGGTGCTTTCGAACTCTGAATAAACGGATGATAATTCGATACGAAATTATATCTTCTATATTTATATATATATCTATATATGTATCTACACCAACACAAATACATATAGATTCATATATATGTACTCTACATATCTTTTTGTATGGCTGTATTGAAAAAAGTCCACTTAAAAAAACATTTAAAGGACAGTAGAGATTATTAGTACAAGATGTATCGCTTCATAGTTTTTCCCTTATTGGTTTTAAGGCTCTTCTAATGGGATCGTCTGTAAGACTTTTATTTGACCCATTAGAGTGTTCGAGTACTGACTAACAATCCCCGACTTCAGCAGATCAATCAGGAACAGGCGCACTCACACTTACACTCACACAGTCAGAAATTTGAGTTGTACAGTTTCATCCAACATCCAACATCAAGGGAACATTATTTGCAGATATTGATAAGTTATTCATTGGGACATACAGGACAGGATATCATCTTGAAAATGGCTAAACCAGTCTACGAATCAAATTATTTTCCCTTTAGGAGAATCTCTGCTAACGTTTTACATCATTAACCTGATTTTTTTGGGACAATAAAAAAAAAAAGAAAAGAAAATCATAACATACTTTAGCATTTTCTAAAGGGATCTTTTTTTTTTTTTTTAAACAACAGACTTTTGAAGCCAACTCCCTTCCTGTGCGTCCTTGTATAGCTCAAACTTAAATATGCTTTTGTAGCCACCCTGACACTCCTGGTTCCGAACACACAAGAAAACATGTTGTGCTGTACAACACACAACCATACCACACACAAGTCATGGTTACTTTAGACACAGGGCTATGTACAGATTATATACCTATGTATACAGCGATCTATATATAGTCATGTAAACAGCGCCTCCTCTTTCAGTAGTATACGTACCAAGAACAAACACTTATTTGGGTTTCTTTTTAAAACGATGTGAAAAGTGTCTATGAATAATTATCTAGGGTCGGCCAAAAAGGCACATCCTGATAGACTAGCCTTAATGTCTATATCATAAGGCTTTGTGTTGTACTTAGTGTGCACTCAAAGTGAAAGGAGGATTTAAATGATGTAAACATTCAGTTTCCTGGTGTGTTACTGAGGAGGTGATTGCTTAAAACAGATGAGTCAGGGATCATGCATAAGACAAAAGCACACACACACACGCGCACACACACGCACACAAACACATTATTAAAAAGCACAGGGTTCCACTATACAGGATCTACAGGATAAAGTCAAACCCCCCCTGTGTTAAAAAAACAAAAGCAAACCAGAGACTGACCGTCTCCTTAGCTTTATCAAACTGAGGGCTGAGTCCATCCCAGGACCCGAGAAAACACAAAGACAGCACACTCAGATACATGTGGCTACACTTTTACACTCCAAACACAGAAGAAGAATTAAGAGTTTAAAGTACGAGGCAAGAGCTAGAAAAACCCGAAGACCTTCCCCCTATTTGATAGGAGAGAATCAAAAAACTGAGTATAGAAAAAGCATGTGAGAGAGGGGGCTGTAAACAACATAGAGATACGCTGGTATCTCTTGGGAGCTTTACAAAGAACATCCTCCCGAATTTTCCACGGCCCGTCTCTCTACCCGTAGACACTCATCTTGTTCCAATGGCTATTGAGCTGATGAGATGTGTTACTAGCTGATGCTGATCAACACTCGAATCTACATTCTACCGTGAGATTTTTAGGTTAATGGCCATTCATTCTTTTTATTCCACATAAACAGGACACTATGTTTCCTAAGTGCATTGATTGCATACCTAGAACCTGAACCACCCAGATCATTATAACTGTGATGGGTAAATGTGAACGGTGCAGTTGTACAACAGTAGTACAGTAAAGTTGGTCAGGTCTTCGGGCTCCATTGCTTGTTATAGGTGGCAGCCAGCAGCAAGAACCCAACCATAGAAGGAGGGGAGAGGCAAGAAAACCACAAGCGCTACCTCGTTTGAGTGCATAGATGAAATAAGGAAGCACTAAAATGACAAAAAAGACAAAGATTATTTTCTTTTCCATTTGTAAACTCTACATTGTAAGGATTTTTTCTTAATTCTTTTTTTTCCTCCCACTTTTTTGTCATTGTAACACACAGGTGAACATCCACAAAGTTTTGCTAATATAAAGCAATTTATCATTTTTCTACTTATACGACAAAATAGTGAACCTTGCGGTTCCACTGAAAAAGTGACAAAAGGTTACAAAAAAACTAAGCAAAAAAAGCAACACACGAACAGACATCACAACGACCAAACGGAGAGAGCAAGGGTTTGCTACACAAAGCTAGGACCCCCTTGGAGGCTACTAGTGTTTGACGTTCGCACACTATGTTCTGTTGTTGATTCATTTCTCGGTTTCGTCTTCGTGCCTCAGCAGCACTCCAGCCTCATTAAAAAGGTCCAATTTATTTGCGATTTCAGTGTTCAAAAATGTAAACATGAGGTGGAGTTTAAGCTGAGGTTGTGGCTCAGGAGTGAGGATCGCTGAGCTTTCAGTAAGTAAGGCGTATCAGCGGTGTAGACTCCTCTGGGCCTCCTTAAGCAAAGTGTCAAAGTCCAGAGCGTCATACTTGCTCTTTACTGGGCCTGGTCCTGCTTCATCTGAACAGCCAAACACAAAGCACAGGTCCCAGACGGACATTAGTTGTCAGTTATAATCATCAAAATGAAAAGAAATAAACACTTGAAATATATCAGTATGTGTGGAATGAATGTATACATTATACAAGTTTTACTTCTTGAATGGAATTAGTGAAATAAGTCAACTTTTTGCAGTTGAATAATCTAATTATATGACCAGAACCTGTATAGTATAGCCTAGCATAAGAATAATATAATATAGAACAGTTTTCTTCTTCTTCTTCTGCTTCTTCTTCTTCTTCCTTTCAGCTGCTCCCGTTAGGGGTCGCCACAGCGTAACGCTGTTCTCCACACTACTCTGTCCTCTATATCTGCCTCTTTCACCCCAACTACCTGCTTGCCTCCCCTCACCACATCCATAAACTTCCTCCATGATCTTCCTCTTTTCCTCTTGCCCAGCACCTCCATCCTCAGCATTCTTCACCGGCACCCTGTCGGCTAACGATACCTGTGATGGTTGTTGTTAACCCGGGTATAATAGTATAATAAAGAATGCTGTAGTATAGTATAGTACAATGTAGTATAGTGTAAAAATTTGTAAAATGGCCCTAACAACCAAGCCGCTGTTAATTTCAGTAAGATCATATTATTACCAGATTTATATATTTGAAATGGTAATAATTAATTATTAAATAACATTTTACTTAACTTATTCTTTATAAAGAGTAAATTTTTTGCTTCACCATACCCAGATCTATGTACCGCTTCCTGCCGAACCTCCGGCTGTTATTTCCTGCGTACTGACCCATAGAGTCATGTCGCCTGTGCTTCAGCTCATTCTGATTCTGTCTGAAAGTGATGACTCCACAACGCTCCCTATAAACAGACACACACAGGTTAGGAGAACATGCTGCTGCACGTACTACAACTATGCACCCAATTAAATTGTCTAAGAGTTCAACCCACTCTTTTTTAATGAGCACTCGGCAGTCTTCTGGGTCGCCAAAGGCCTTGAAGCGTTTGCGTAGGACAGCCTGTGTGACGTTACTGGGCAGATTGTGAATATACAATACTTGGCACTTGCTCTGAAAGGATATAAGATTATTAGTTCTTTGTGAAACACTACAATGTGCTCCAGTGCATTTATTTGAGTTGTTCATCATTACTTACCCCGTCTTCCTCTTGTCCATGTGTAGTGTTATTGCTCTGCTTGTCACAGTGACTCTCACAACTACAACAAAATAAAGGGGAGTCAAATACAGAACGAGATCCATAAAGAACAGACAGCACAGGTTGCTATCGCTACCTGAGGTTAATCTGATGGCAGGGTGAGGGGGGCTGGCATGATTCCGAGCACTCAGAATCTGCCTCCGGGGAGGGTGAGTAGGCAGGTGAGGGCTGTCCTGTCCCTGTCGGTTGGAATGGGGAAAAGTCTGGGAGCAACTCGTCCTGCTGCCCATTTTTCTCTTCCATCTTGTCTTCCTCTTCCTCCTGGACATTGGAGTAGCAGACAGACACCGGGAGAATGGCAGCAATACGTTTGTGGCTCTCCCCTAAGTTTAGCATGCAGTAGTCATGGTCTCTGTAAGCACCCTTGCTCTGGTTCTCGGCAGTTGGTCCCATGCGCCGTAGCTGGGCATATAACTCTGTCTGCTCAGGAAGCTTGCGCAAGTGTGTCCGCACTGGGCACTGACTCTTGCTGGCAAGTTCAGCTTTGCCCTCAGGCTTGAAGAGCTCTTCATCGACTGGTTTGTGGGGTGGTGTTGTGGGTGGAGTGAGTCCTGTAAAAGGAGATACGTTTGTAGTAAAAGAGTAAACTATGCAAAATGACAGAAATGATCTATGAAGGCAGCGACTTGTTTGTAAAAGTATTATTAAGTTTTTACCAACTGAGTTCTACTCTGAGCCCAACTCACGGAAAGTGGTGCACTGCTTTAAGGTGTTAGACTCCAAGTTCACTTTCCACCACCAACAAGTTGCCATCGTTCTAATTAACCTCCAATTGCTCAGTTTTGTAACACGAGATAAATGTAAGTAAAGGGCTTCTGCCAATTTCAACAAATGTAAATGTCTTATGGGGAAGGGGGGCGGGGTGTGAGGCTAATGCTGATCTTTAAACTTCATTAAATAATACAAAAATAATGTAAATATTAAATATTACTAGGCGCTTATCTTCTATCAGTGGCAATGTTTGTATTATTTATATAGACAGACAGCTACACTCCAGACAAATCTACAGCAAAGGTTTGGAATAATTTTTAACACTCTTGGGTGGAAACCAACACCATGCTATTTGCTATGTAAATGTCAGTGTCGGTCTAACCTAGTGCTTCTGATGTAATGGAACTCTGTGCTTCATTATTCATTTATTCTTCTAGCATTCCGAGCACAACGGCTAATCCTGTGAGTACACGGCTTTCCAACACAGAGGTACTGAACTTACACATGAGTTTAACAGCATGACATTACCTGCAGTGCCGCACAGCTCCACGCAGAGGGTCTGCTCGAAGGACCTGCTTGGATCTCTGATCATGATAGAGAGAGCATAAAAAGAGTTAATGCCTTTATGATGGTACACGTGTATAAGCACAGAAAAAACAAGCCTAAAGAGCCGATTCATAAAAGTGATCCTGTGCATGGTTGAGCACTTTGCATCACAGCATTAATCTATAATTAGCAAAACAAATTGGCTCCATGAATAGCAAGAGCGCTTTAGGATGGGATATAAAAAGTGTAGCATCACTAAATGTCTCCCAAACGTCACTTGGAAGGCAACCAAAATGTTCAAAAGTCTTTATACTTGGACCGGTTCCAAATCTACAGTAGAGTAGCAGTTACGGGAATACACACCCTGTGGATTTCGGAGTCAGAGGCAGGCAGAGGCAGGCACGCTTTTCTGCAAGCAGAGAAACAGAACAAAAACACTTCCTGATTATGACTACCAGAATTAAGATCAAATCTTCTTGTATGTCTCACATACCGTCATTACAGCAGAGGTTTGGGGATTCAGGGCTCTTCTGGGATTTTGCTTTCTCATTGTTGTCGTCCGCAGGAGAATTCATGGGAGGGTGACGGACAGCACTCTCCTCTCCAATGGAGTGTTCACTTGAGCGCTGTCTTTTCGCAAATCGACTGGGAAAGGAGGCTAAGCGGCGGGAGCGTCGCACCGAAAATGAGCCCTCGTCTATTTCATGGCTTTTGGGCCGCTTGGCAGTCACCTGAGAGCCTTCGATGACACTTGTGACTTTGTGCTCAGATTTGGGCCGGGCTGTGGTGGTCCTGCTGTGGTTATACGGTGGGCTGTGCAGTCGGTAAGGCTTGCTCACATCGAAGGATACTACAGCCTCTAGAAGCTCCTTGAGCAGAGAGTGCACTTTAGCTTCTCGGCGCCGTACAAAAGGAATCTTGGGTTTCATTCCTTTACTTGTGCTGCTGCTGTTAGTGAGGGTAGTGGGCTGAGTGGCAGGCTTACTACTGCTGGGCATGGCATTACGAATAATGGCAGGGTTCTCTGGCTTGGTCTTGCGCATCGCATTTTCCCGCTCCTTTCGGTCCCAGCTGGCCTGCTTGTGTGATGGGACACAGTACGTGTGCATGTAGCGGATCAGCTCCACCACAGAGTGACGTTCCTTCTCTGACGGGAATTGAGGTTCAGGTGGCTCTGTGCACACGGTGCTCTCCACCTCACTGCTTGATGAGCACTCCTCCTCCTCTTCATCCTCCCCCTCCTCATCCTCTGAGTCGCTGTCCTCATCTTCTTCCTCCTCCTCAGTGTCAGCTGCATGTGTATCTTCAGTGTCGGCCTCCTGCGTAAGGTGACGGTGGAGCTCAGTGCAGAGATGACCGGAAGGCCTGAACGCTCGTGGTTTTCTCTCCACCGTACCTGTTCTAGCCTTCTGTGAAGAGATTAAAAAAATGGGGAAATGTAATAAATTCTTAACTTTTTGAGTGGAAAAAGGTTACAAAAATGAGCCACACTTGTGACATTTGTATTAATAGAAATTCCCATTTTAGCTTTAACTAAAGCAGCATATGTGCTTTAGTCCTTTCATCTGTATTCGAATGTACTAAAATAACTGATCTAAAACATTTATGCTATGACCAATGCATTAAAGTTAATAAAGTTATATGTTTTTTATTTATTTATTTATGGGGTAGTGGTAGCTTTTATGAGAAACAAAGCAGAACTCTATAAACCAGAGGGAGTTCACTGCGACTTGTTCTTCATCTAACGCATACTCTAATTATGAGCTACCGTTGGAATCATGCTATGAGAAGCTAGGTTGTGACTCAGGCTTTATGTAAGCTCCTAGCTTAAAGCAGGGTTGCCCTTTATCCCTTCCGATCACCATGGTTAGGCTTTGACAGATGGCCGCAGTCTGCGCTTATTCTGCATACGCCTTGACAGAGCTACAATGCATTAAAGCATTCACACGCAACACAATGTGTCTTGCTACACCAGTTGAATTCTGAGTTTATTCACAGGTAAATATTAATGATCATAGTCTTAGTAGCAGGATTAGGCTACTACAACACAGATTGTACTTCTTAATGTACAATGTCTCTTGCTCTTCAGATCTTATTTTCCTGCTGCCAACAGACTCACCTTCAGAAGAGGACGGGCAGACTTGAGTGATTGAGTCCTACTGAGCGCGCTGCTCAGTCTGTTTGAGTCCAGACCCGCAGGCACATTTGGGGGGGACAACAGAAGCTTTTTTAGCTGTAGACAGAAAAATACAGAAAAAGACAAAGAGAGGGACAACTAATTAGCAGGCATGCCACTCTATCTATCCACACAATCATCATCGTCATCATCATTAACACATTAAATGATCACTGCTTTGATCCTTGCCAATGAATTATAAAATCAGAAGGCATTTGACATGGAGTCAGAGAAATGTCAAACAGCAATGCTGAATTTGTTCTGGGCATCGGTAGTGTTGGTAAGACTTTTTCCCCCTCCTGTTGCATCACCGAAACACAACACTGCATAAGAATGAATAGCTGACAAAAAAAACTGTTTGTGGCACCAGTTTTTTCCATCTGAGCTGCCCTGTTGTGAGAGCCAAAGGAGAAAAACATGAAAGAGGGAGAGCGAGAGCGAGAGAGAGAGAGAGAGTGAGAGAAAATGGAGGTGACTAGTTTTATTAGGGTAAATAAAAAGAAATCAAGACAGAGCAAAACAGTGAAACATAAATGTTTGTGAGAGAGAGAGAAAAAGAGAAAAGATGTAAGAAAGAGAATAGACTTGCTTTGTTAGGATGGAGAGAGAGAGAGAGAGAGAGAGAGAGAGAGAGAGAGAGAGAGAGAGAGAGAGAAAAAGAGTAAAGCGGTAAGACGTATAGAGAGAGATAGGGGAAGAAACAAAAATAAGACAGACAGAGCTGTAAAGTAAGAAACTGAAGCAAATAAAGAGAGCCAGACCGACTGAAAGTCTGTTTCTTGTCCTTTCTGTAAAAGAGTAGCCTAGGATCTGAAGTGTAAGTTAATGATGAAACCAGCAGGAGGCAGTAACTCTCAGCTCGCTCAGATGCAGTAGCTAAAGACGTGTTAGTTTGGCAGATTTTCTAAACCAACTGAAGGGCCACCTTGTGCTTCCTCTGCACTAAACACAACACTACCATCATGCCAAGGACATCTACTTCATGAAAACATGTGCTCAGCTCTCACCCTCCCTACAGTACTTAAAGCTCCTCAATGTGGCCCTTGTTTCCCATATAGATGAGCCTCACTGAGAAGGCTGAAGTGTACTGACCACACAAGCCACCAGAGGGCAGTCTATAACTTTTTGGGATTGTACAGTTGACCAGACATAATAAGCTATAAAGCTGTCTGGGGAGGTGCAAGAAGACTGAGGAAGAAGGAAGCCTCCATTAGCTATATGTCTGACCAAATGTCTAGTCCATAGTGTTAGAGGAAACCTTTTTATGATAAATATAGAAATCATCTTAAACCACTTAGGCCACCAACAGAAGTGTGAAAACAAATTTACAGAGTAAAGTTGTACGCTATTTTTGTGTGGAATGACTTGGTAGTACCACCATGCTGGTCCATATACCTACATTTGATCTAAGGTGTCATATTTGAAAGGTAATTTGATGGAAATTTATTCATGTATTCTTTACAGACATCAGGGCATTTTCTAATCATCATTATTAAAGTTCTTTCAGAAAGCAGACAATAGTAATGGAAGAGGTTTAAAAAAAATAATAAAATAAAATAATAATACTAATAATATGTTGTTTAATGCAGTCTGCTATCACAGTCCTACCCTTTAGTCCTACCTAAACATATTCAGTTTCCTTAAACTTAAACTGCATTTTATCCAAAATATTATAAGCAAAGGTACCAGACTTTCAGTTGTCTGCTTGGACCCGGGTAACAAGACGACTTTTAAATATAAGACCTTTTATTAAAGCCCAATTTTTTACATACATACATACATACAGTAGATTCTACATGACCAAAAATGTATGGACACATTACAAGCACATCAGTAGCCTTGTTACTACACGCTTGTGACATACACGCTTATTCATTCATTATTTCATCTTCTTACCCGCTTATTCCCGAATCCGGGGTCACGGGGGTCTGCTGCGCCTATCCCAGCACACATAGGGCGAGAGGCGGGGTACACCCTGGACGGGTTGCCAGTCCATCTCAGGGCAACAACATACACGCTTTTGTCTTTATAATAGGATTCTAAGAATCGTTTAATTATAATATCCCTTTACTGGAACTAAGGAACTAACCATGCTTTGAGATGTTTGGGTGTCCTGCACAAAGCCCTAATTCTGACTAGTTCTCCAAACGACGTTTGAGTAAAAACTCTTACCAACCAACTGTGATTTTATGTATGGATTCAGAATAACCACTGTTTACTGAGTGTCTGTGTTTAACATGTGACTAATGCAGAAGATCGCATATTCATGAGGTTTAAGAATACTTATTTAGTGTTTATGGATTTTAATAAAAAGTTAAATAAAACCGTCCATGTTGTGTAATCTTGCTTGATACTGATATTACAGTAGCCAATCAAATGTCAGTTTAAGTAATTTGGCTATTCTTTTTAAAAAAAATTCTTTGCAGGATAACTAACACATTTACATCCATTACTGGTGTGCAGAAAGATGAAACCTAACTATTGGTGCGCTAGCAAGAGATTGTTTACCAAAACACACAAGAAAAAGCATTTTTGAAAAATAAATAAATAAATAAAAAAAGGCAGACAGACAGAAAGGATAAGATTCCAGAGTTTACTCTAGATGTAGAATTTCTACAGAGCTTGCGTGAGAAAAACACATGACATGACAGATTCAGACTGAATTTAAGTCTCAAACTCTATCTGTGAAACAATTCTCTAATGTCTCCCGGTGACACTAATCCCGTCCAAATGGAGCTACATATAAACATGGGGAACACCTCCCTAAAGAACAGAACCAGTCTGCACCCCAACATAAGTGTCTAATCTTACCAAAACTAAATTCACGGGGGTCTGCTGCACCTATCCCAGCACCCTGGACAGGTCGCCAGTCCATCTCAGGGCAACACATAGACAAACAACCATTCACACACACATTCACTCCTATGGACAATTTAGACTCACCAATCAACCTAGTCTGCATGTTTTTGGACTGTGGGAGGAAACTGGAGTACCCGGAGGAAACCCACGCAAGCGTGTGGAGAACATGCAAACTCCGCACAGAAAGATCCCCGGCCTGGGATTCGAACACGGGACCGTCTTGTTGTGAGGCGACCGTGCTATCCACTACGCCACCTCACTCCATAATTCATTCTTTAAAAGGTGGAGCGGTGTGATGAACTGGTATCCCAATACTTTTGTCCAAATAGCGCATCACCCGTGACCATAATTCATTTAATAAACCCCCCGTGACCCCAAATTCGGAAATAAGCAGGAGTGATGACTGAATGAACGAATGAATGTAACGTGAACTGTAGCATGGGGTCAGCGTAGCAAAAACAAACCAAATAGAAAACATTAGCATTGACATTTGCTGCATTTTGGAAGACGTCCTTATCCAGAGTGGCTTACAAGTGTCTGTTTATACAACTATATAAGAAATTAAGGGTTAAGGACCTTACTCACTGGTAGCTCGGTGGTGCTGGGAATCAAAATCCCCTTCGTCCCTTTAATTAGCAGTCCAACACCTTAACCACTGAGCTACCACTTTCCTGCTGCTTCGTAGTTTAGCCTCCTAAAATTGGATTGTTTAGGGGAAAAAATTCTGATGAAATCTGAAATTAATGCTGGTACGTGATTGCGCTTTACAACTAGAAGGTCCCGGGTTCGATTTCCCCTGCGCTTGTGTGGGTTTTCTCTGGGTACTCCTGTTTCCTGTACGGTGGTGTAGTGGTTAGCACGCTCGCCTCACAACAAGAAGGTCCCGGGTTCAATTCCCGGGTCTGGGGTCTTTCTG